>CAUYQV010035940.1:0-25694 GCA_963574575.1 Galagoides demidoff | reverse complement strand
GAAGGTCACTTGCTGACAGGTCTGGGAATGGTAATGTCATACAGGTATCTAATGGCACAGATGAAACTTGGGCTCATGAAAGGCTTTTGAGAAGTCCAGCCTGAGAATTCCTTATAAATGTCTCCAGCAACCACCTCCCCCCGACTTAAGGCCTACATGGGAGCAGAGGTTTGCACACAAACTCCTGTATACCCAAAAAGTTTCTCTAAGCTTTGCTTAAGGATTCAAAATAACTGCCTCCAAATGGCATGGTCAGTAGAATAGACATTCAAATCCTCTCTTTCCCCAGTAGTCTCAGGCTTCATCAGATAAGAACAAAGAAAGTAATAACTGACAACATGTTCTTCATTAAGTCATGTTCAACTGGGTTATGTTGAAAGGGTTATGCTTAAAGGTGTATGTTGGGTGGATTATCAGATTACCAGGGAGGAGCTACTTATAGGATGGGTGGTCACAAGATGTTTAAATGGATCAATGAGATCATTGCTGCATTGTGCTCATGTACAAAATTCCCTATATAAGCCAACTGCAAATAAAGAAGCTCGCCATTTTGCCTGAGCAAGCAGCTGGTCACCTTTATTTAAAACACAATTTCAAATAAGTGTGCTTATTCTTTGCGACATCACTTTTCCGTGAGACCCTTATGGCAACACCTGTCACATTAGAATGTTCAGTTCCATAGGAAACCAGCTCAAAGTATCTCTGACTTTAATTCAAGTAACTACAGCAATCACAGAAACCAAAATAATTGTATTTGCATAAGAAAGCATAGTTTAAGGTATGTACCATTATAGTGGTAGATCTCTCAGATAGTATCAGGAGTCAAGAATTTTCTACAAAAAGATTTGCCAAAATTAGTAGACCAAAAATAACCTGAACACATTTTAAGTAAAATTTGCATCATGCAGACAACAATTCATTCAAATGTCACTGTACAGTTTTAGTAGTTGAATTTGCACAGGGTTTAAGGTCAAATTGTTAAATATACAGCTACTAGTGTATCAGTATTTATACTGTACTGCAACATTTCCTAATTGGGGCAAGGGCATTTGATGTATCTTTAATGCTGGTCTGCAGGCACTGACTCACTATTTGCTAATTCTCTGTCAAACACTGAGCACCGTCTACACGGCACACAGCCATGGATCCACCTGCAGCATATCTGGGTTCATTTATTTCCTTACTGTAAAATAGCAGTGATAGCAGCAATCACCTGCAAGTTATGTGCTGAAGTTGAAGGAAGACCCTGTAGGAAAGGTGTTTAAAAGACAGCCTGGCAAGCCAGGGGCAGTGACCTCCACCTGTGATCCAGCACTCTGGGAGGCCAAGGTGTGAGGAGCCCTTGAACTCAAGAGTTAGAGAACAGCCTGAGCAGGAGTGAGACCTCATCTCTACTAAAAGTAGAAAAACTAACTGAATGTTGTGGCAGGTGCTTGTAGTCCCAGTTACTCAGGAGGCTGAAGCAGAAGAATCACTTGAGCCCAAGAGTTTGAGGTTGCTATGAACTAGACTCCATAGCACTCTAACCTAGGCAACAGAGTGAGACTCTGGCTCAATCAAAAAAAGATAGCCCAGCAAAGATGAGCACGCAGCAGAGAATAAGGTGTTTGTATAATGAGGACAGATAAAAAAGGTGTGTAACCCAGATTGCAAGGGCTGAAGGAGAGATGACCCTGGGATGAAGTTGGAAAGCAGAAAGGGGTACAGTTTAGAGGCCTCTGTGGGTAGAGTGACAGTGATGGCCATAGAATGATAACCCCCCTAGACACATCCTGCTCCCCTTTTCCTGAACTAAGAGACACACAGAGGGAGTGGGAGAGAGTAGAACCTCATTTCCCTGCCGTCTTCTGAACATAGCCGTCTCTCTGCCCTTCAGTACTGTAGACAGAGGCTGAACGTGATATGCAGTGGTTGTTTCAAAACCTGGTCCGTGGACAATGACTCTGCAGACAGTAAATTCTTTAATTAAGGTAACCAAAGTTGATACATAATTCCAGTGTACAAAATACTTAACAATCCACATTCAATGCTGCGTCTGTCTGTTAAACATTTATAGCTTTGGCACTTTCATTTTCTAGTATTTTACTTCCATTTGTTCCTCATTAAAAGCAATTCCCCTGACTGTGTGCAATGTTCAGTAATTTTGTTAGCAGTTTGCAAATTGGATCTTAATATTTAATCTAATTGAGAACAACATTACACAACTCAAACTGAACAAGCAATTTAGTTGTCAGATCATCATAAAACTGCAAACACCTTTCTGATGGATGTCTTTATTCTTACACTCTGGTTTGAAGGAAGGTCTGATTAAAAGAAAAAAATACTATTCTCCAATTTAATAAGATATACCTGTATTTCTTTTAAAATTACCAAGCAATCATTACATGTGATATTTTAAAAATGAGATGTGAGATGTTGTGTGTTGAGTAGAAGGAGGCTGAGTTAGAGACCCCGCAGGGAAAATCTAGATTCGAATACTGGTTTTGCAAATTGCAAACTCTAAGATCACAGGCACGAGAAGTGACTTCTGAGAGCTCTGCTCCTCATGTGAAAATGCTGAATCTATCTATTAAAAATAATTTTGGAATGAGATGCCACCTACTGTGTAAGACTGTTGACAGGATTAAATTATATGCTAAATCAGTGCCTGGTAGGTATTAAGGGCACCATATGGCCACTCCATAAATAGTAGCCACAACAAACTGGGAATAATAATTATCATGATTGTAGTTGATTCTTATTTTTATTAATGCCATTACACTGCCAACAGCATGTTATTTCATTTTCCCTCATCACTAAACCACACTCGAGAGTTACAAGAGACAGATGGAAGAACAGGAGAGGACAGTTAGATTAGGGTGCAGCTTTCCATTTGTGGTGATTCCTTTCTCTGTCACCTGATGATTTGATTGCTTGAAGACTTGGCTGTCAAATCTGGCAGAAGTAACTTTTGGAGGTAGGATTGTCAAGCTTGCTAGGGATCCAATGTGGAGGAAGTTTATTTATCTCCCTTGCAAGTTTCTGTTTGTGGGTTTAAGCAATAGAAAGGTGCAAGAGGTGAAGTCCATGCAGATGGGCTGGGAAGCTGCACAAAGGAGCGAAGGTCCAGCCAACTCACCTGGAAGTGGAGGGGAATCACCAAGCCCCACTGGGATGGACCGACTTAGGGGACAGCACCAACGGGGCACAGTGAACAGAAGGGATTGATGGACACAAGGGCTTCTGCAGCCCTGGAGATGTGTGGTCAGAAGTCTGCTCTCACCCTGACCCTGAGTAACTGTCCACATGGGCCCTGTCGAGGTCCTTTGAACCAAGGACTAAAGCCCAGCCATCCTCTCTGTGCCTTGTCATTGCTCCGACTGTAGTTTCTCCAAATCCAGCTTCCTTTATCCCTGAAACTAGTCTCTCCTCCCAGCCTAACCGCATCTGTACACTGTGCCTTCACTTGAGCCAACCATGTCACAGACTTCTAGGTGACAGCCTCAGGCAGGTTCTCAACAGACTGCCCAGGAAAGGAAAGTCTGTCTCCTCTTTGGAACTTCCCTGTCACATCCCTGACTCAAGTGATGCATTTGTATTACTAACTCTACACCAAGGCAAGGGACATTTCTATCAAGAAGAGCTTTAGATGTTCAAATCCTAATTAGGGTTAATATTATTATAAATAGCTACATGTTAGAATTAAGTAGAAGATTCATACATGTGGTACATGTACACAATTATTCAAGAATCATTTGTTAGGCATTATTTCTGGCCTAAGTACTAAGCAGAGCTCTGCTAGGAAGTGAGAACGTTGTTTGTACATGACTTGTGCATTCAAGGCCTTATAAGGCCAGCGTGTGAGAGACAGCAGGGGATACGTGATTTCGGCCCAGTTGGGTCAGAGGTGTGATCCAAGGATACACAAATGCTATTTGCAACACAAACGTGCCATTCTGGATTCAGTCAAGAAAAATGCCAAGCAAGAGGGACTTTATTGTTTAAAATACATTGCCAGATGAGAACAGGAGGAAGCAAGTCCCAGGTGCATAGGCGACAACCTATATAAAGGAAAACCTTTGTGCAGAAATAAAAATAAAATTGATATAATTTTAGCAGTAAGTACACATGGGGAACAGGTTGAAGACGACTTTAGCTGCACAGGCCTAAGGCAGCATGAAGGCCTCTCTTGCCTGATAAACGTAAGATTTATTACCTCAAATCAGCCTTAGGTAGAGACGGAGCTGGTGGGACACGGCCAGAAGAAAAGAAGTTAAGCTGGGAATCTGCGAATTGTCTAGGTAAGAACCAGTTCTGGCAGTGGGAGAGAGAGGAGAGGAGGTCAAAAGCAAATACACTGTGAGTTTGTAGGAATCAGTCTCGGAATTGGATGTCAGAGAGAAAAAGGGATGGACAGTAATTCCAAGGTTTCTGGTGAGTCAAGTAAATACACAACCCAGATAAAAACAGATTAGGTCACAGGATGATGAACCCAGCTGAATAGATACGATGGTTAACATAGATATCTAGGGTCTAACAAGCCAGGGCTCAAATCCTAGAACCATCACCCACCACCTAGCAGACCTGGAGCCAGTTACTTATCTCTCTGTGCCTGAGTTTCCTTATCTGTAAAAGGAGGGAGGCACTGATAGCTTCCTCACAAAGGCTGGGGAAGGGATGATGTGTGAAAAGGTTTAATATGGGGGCTAGAAAAGAGTAAAAATTGAAAAAAAAAACCCTACATTTCAACTAATATTATTCTATTAATTAGTTGAAACTATGGACTCTGATCTGAATACCAGCCATGGGACTATATCCCTTATATCTCTATAAATTCAGTGCTATGATCTCTGGAGACAGTGGTTATGCAGCAGATAGAACACTAGACCTGGGCATGGAACACTAACTTCAGCATGGAACTTTCATATGGACATCCTAAGGCAAGTCACACGCACTTTCTGGGCCTCAGGCTCTCATTCTGTGATGGAGTTAAACAAGTCACAGAGGCACTGTCATAAATATAAAATGATACGAGAAGGCGAAAGTGCTTTGGAACAGACAGAACACTTTGGAACCTCCAAATCACACTGCATTACTAGATGCACCAGTGATAATTCTAAAAGTGCAAAGAAGCCACCTTGGAAGTTGGTGCTTCCCACTCCCCACTCTCCCTACCCTGCCCTCACCGCTGAATGGCTCATATCCTAGAAGCGACACCAGGTGAAGGTTACAGTATTCCCTGAAGCCCTCAGCAGACATTCTGGCAGCATGAGCAAGCATCGATTTCTTTGAAAGTTCTCTTGGGAAAGAAAATGAGATGAGTGTGGAATAAGATTCTCTATGCTACTCAGAGAGAGCAGCCAATGAGGCAGAGGGAGGGACAGCAGAAGTCAGTGAGGACTGAGATTAATTTCCGTCAATGAACACTGCACAGAGTATATTACTAGGTCTACAGACAAGGAGGCTGTCTGCACCTGGCACAATCAGAAGGCTTAGTTCCAAGAAGGTTACGTTGTCATGTGTTATCCAGGAATAGGAGGTCTGGTTTGGAATGGTGGCAGAGAGTTGCTGGTTGCCAATTAAAATTGAAATGATTACAATAAAAATTTCCAAGAAGGTATTACCAATAAGATTTACAACCACTGGATGAGGTCGTTAAATTTAAAAGGACATATTTGGTCTATACAAATAATTTTTCATAATATTTTTTAATAGAGTCCACACATGTGACATTTGTTGAGTGCTAGGTGTTTGCTTGGACCACAAGAGTTATGGCCTGAAGGTGGACATACGCCATTGTGGGCTTTCAGGTGGTCGTAAAGACAGACGTCCCTCTGCAGACCTGTGGGTGGGCAGAGCACTAAGGGGCAAGAAGGGGAGTGTCAGCAGGTGAAGCTCCTCTGAGCAAGTGACACTGTCGATCTGAATCCAAAAAGATGGTCAAGGAAAGCACTGAAAAATCAATTTCTGATGTGCTGCCTTCCTTATTTATCTGAGAAACAGCCATTCAGTGTCCCATGATGTGTTTGTAAACAAGACAGCATGTAGAAGGTGTATATGCGTCTCTAGACCAAGCTAAACAGCTAGTGGTGGAATGCGTAGTGCAGAGTGAAAGTCTGGTCCCTAAATTCTGATTCATTCACAGAAAGCTTTGGTCTGGTGGTCTTTGCGATAATCATAGACACATAACATAAATCATGATCTTGGAGGAAAGCAACCACACTAACCATTTTGTGAGCAGACTGCAGAGCTTTCCAGGTGCCTGGGCCATGGAGGCTACCAGCTTCAGCCCTTTACAGGTGTGTGACCTTGGACAAATAACACAAACCCTTGTTGCTTTGGCTTCCTGATGCACAGGACGGTGTGAGTGTAGTAACTGAGGTGACCTGTGTAAGAGCTGCTGTCATCACCACCATCAACACCACCCTCATCCTCACCCTCATCTTCGTGGAGCACCTGCCAAAGGTGCTCACTCAGGTCAAGAGCCTGGAAATCTCATCCCCAACCCATGGAACCAAATTGGAGAATGTGCTTTATGGCTAGAATTTGCGACATATTTCTGGATAGTCATATCTGGACAACAAAATGATTAATTCAAAGAATTCTTAGCTTGAGTTGGAAGAACCAATTTGGACTTCCAACACTGTCTGCTATAAAAATGAAAATAACCACCACCTTGCCTCTAGCTGTCTTCATGAAGTTTTTCATTTGTTCAGTCATATATTTCTTTATTCAGTGAATTTCCTCCTATCTCTGAGGCTCTGGAGTCATATCAGTGCTTCAGAAATACCTAGTCCTTTCCTTCACGGGGCTTATGAAGTGAAGGAGATAAAAATGGGAGAAGAGAAGGCGTGGAATGTTACTATGAAACAGTTTGGGGAAGAAGAAATTTGAGGGCTTCTTCTAGGCAGGGTTTTAAATTTAAGGAATTCTCTTTTCTATATCAAAAATTACTTTTTATCCTATGGAAGTACATGTGAGTCTTTCTAAAAGTAGAATATAAATGTCTTAACACAATAACTAAGACAATGACACAAAGGCTATGTTAACCAGTCGGATGAAAGTATTTCAAACTGTATATAGAAACAGCACACTGTACCCCATGACAGTATTAATGTACACAGCTATGATTTAATAAAAAAAAATCCTTCTCACTTTCAAACAATGAGTTAAAGGATGTCATATTTAACTTCCACCTCTTTGTGGTCAGTATAATTGATAGACTTTAATGGGTGGAAATGTCGTATTTATGGAAACACGATAATTCAGATTTCTTACACGTGTGTGTGCAATGAGACTTTGGGGGGAAATAAAAACCACATCCATATCAATGCTGCTCTTAACCAAAAATTGTCTATGCATGTGGGCAAAGATAATAATTCCACTTCTATTACTTTTCATTAGAGCTATAACCAAAAATAAAGAGAAAAAATAAAAGCAGGAGAAGGAAACAGGGGAAGAAACCCATCATTCATTTAAGATTTACCATGTGTCTGTCACTCTAAATACACAGACCATGAGAACTACCCCACAGATCCCCAGGGGCCAGCGGTATGTTCTGCTCACTATCACAAATTAATTCAGTGTGATAGGCATGGGAAAGTGAGTCATGCAGGACTGTAAAGGTGGGTTAGAGTTTCAACTCAAATAACTGTCCTTAGAAAAAACGCCTGGCTCCTCAGATCCTTCATTTTATCAGCTGTAGAGAGGGGCTCATACTTAGAAACACACAAGGGAGGTAGAAAGGACAGAAGATGTCAAGTTTGCAAAAACAGAGCACTGTGTACAGCACAGAGCACCTGTTCAATAAACATCCCTCCTCCCTTCTTCCTGGGCACTGCATTTCTTGCTGCCCAAGGTGTGTTATGGCCACTGAGTTTAAGCTCTAGAAAGAGACGTGTGCAATGCCCAGTTCCCCCTAAACACACACACACTCTTGTGAACAGGAATTGCAGCCAAGAAAATGTTTACCTGGCTCTGGAAATGTGCCTTAGAGAGAATTAAATTGAAGCAAACTAGAAAAGAAAGCCACTTGCAATCTTTCCACAATAAACCTAAGTTGAAATGAGCTGACGATATTTGCAGGTGGTGATGAAGGACAGGTGTTTACCGACCAGGCTGCTCCGGCACACAGCGTATCTGCAACTGCCATGAATCATCACACAGTGCAACACCAGGAAGCTGATCTCCATGGGAACAGAAGGTAATATCTGCACCACTCTCCCTAGATGGATCTTTTATTATTTCAATATTTGAAAAGTGATTTTTCAAGATGATAGAAACTATCAAATATATTCAATTATGTATGACATGGGAGTTAGAAAGTCTGGGGTTGGGAACACTCCTCTGGTCCTGCTTGTATTTAAGGGAGAAAAGAGGACTCTTAGGAGGGGAGAACAGGCTGATATTTCGGAGAAAAGATCACAATTCCCAGCTCTCCTGTAACATCTAAAGTCCCTAAGCCTGGAACCTCTCCTGGGCTGCCTTCATCATGGGGAGCGACTTCCAGCTTCAAGTCACTTCATGAAAATCCCTGGCACTAGTGAGTGCCCAGAGCCCAGTAAGCTCAGGAGGGCTGCTCAGCACTTGTACGGCTAGGACCATAAAGTCTGGGTTGATATTTTGAGATGCACACTGAGAAAATGCCACAGAAACAACAAATGATAAAGACCATACTATTCCCTAGCTAGTCTAAACAGAAAATCAGAGTTACGCTTGACTTCCCTCTCTCCCTTGCCCAGACCTGTTCACTCTCTCCTGTGAGTGACTCTCTCCACCTGCTCCTCAGGCTCCTATTGTCATCAGCACACACTGGTTTCCCTTTTCCATCACTCTGCTCTTCCCCTACAGAAACTCATACTTTGGTGGACAGACACCTATGTGCTTATCATAAGCAGTTAGTAAAAAAGATTCAAGCCTAAGAGCTACAGAAGGCTGATCTTGTGCCCTGAACTATCTTTTGTTTTTAATATGTTAACTCATTTACTTCTTACCGCAACCTATGAATTTTCCTTTTAATATTATTTCTAATTTGCAAGGAGTTTAACCCCAGCACAGAAAGGGTAATTGACTTGCCTAAAATCTCTTTCACAAGCCGCATGCATGCGCACACACACTCCTGTGCACGGGAAGTGGCAGGGTCACAAGTGAAGCCTAAGCAGTCTGGACTCAGAGTCCACAGCACACACTGTAGGGTCATAATGTGAAACGTTTGGGTTGCCTAATGGGGAGGGGTGAAAACAAGAGCCGTCCGCCACATGCGTGGGTCATCCTTCTAGCCTGGGGTCTGCAATGGACTTGTTGCTTCTTTCAGAGCTCGAGGCAAGTATAATTCAAAAGTCATTCCATTCAGCTTCTGAAGGGCTGAACTCTCTTCTGGGACTCCCTGGACAGGTCCCACTGTGCTAACTGCTGGTACAAAGTCAACAGCACAGCTGCTGAGCCAGGAGACTCTGGAGCTGCCTGGGTTTGTATGAGAGGCTGCTGCGTGCTAGTTGGTTCCTTGAGCTTTCTGTGCTTCACTTTCTTCTCCTTAAAAATGAGATTATTAATAACCTGCCTCATAGCTTTTCATTTTAATTCTGGAAATAAATGTAAGTGCCTAAAGGCACATCTAGTACATTGTAAGTGGTTAGTATCAACGATGATGAGGAGGAGGATGATGATGGTGGTGCTGGTGGTGGGGACGAAATTGAAAATAGCTCAAGCATAACTCTAGACCACAAAGGACTTTCAAAATTATTCCAGGCCCTGCATTCAAATTGGCAGCATAGATTTCAGCTCACGGTTTATAAGGAAATAGAAAACCAAACAAGGAACTGCACACAGATGCGTGTTCAAAAGTTCCATTAAAAAAGGATTGAGTACATTGGATACTTTTTCTTCCATTCTTGAGATACTTTGCTAAGAAGAATATTTTCCATCTCCATCCATGTAAATATGAAGAAGGTAAAGTCTCCATCTTTCTTTATTGCTGCATAGTATTCCCTAACCCAATTTTAGCTCAAGAATATGGGGAATGGGGAGAGGGAAGAGGGGGAGGGTGGATGGTGGAGGGAGGGTAATTGGTGGGATCATGCCTATGGTTTATCCTAAAAGGGTACATGTGAATCTTTCTAAATGTAGAATATAAATGTCTTAACACAGTAACTAAGAAAATGACATGAAGGCTATGATAACCAGATGGATGAAAATATTTCAAATTGTATATAGAAACAACAAACTGTACCCCATGACAGTATTAATGTACACAGCTATGATTTAATAAAAAATAAAAGAAAAGGAAGGCAGGGGTGAAAGAGGCTACTGCTTCAGCTTATAAAGAGAAACAGGCACCAGATTTGCTCAGCCACCTCTAATAATAGACAGGATACGTGAAACAGTGTTCTTCAGACTCTGAACACCAGGCTACCTAGACTAAAAGCAAAGTGAACCCTGCTGTTGTTTGCTCTAATACACTACCTGAAGGAAGGTTCCAGGCTATGATGTGGGAAGAGGGAACTCAGAACAATCCTGGAAGACTTTCTGATTTGAGAAAATAGAGAGGGATGTTTATGGAGTTCACAGGGTCTTAGAGATCCCAGGACAGAGTCCTGGAAAAGGGAGCTGAGGCCAAAATTCCCAGAGCTCACGAAGGACTGAGAATAACTCATGTACCTACAAACCAAAATAGAAAACCTCATGATTCATGGGAAATTGATTAGAGAACACGACAGAACATTGTCTCAACAGTTGGGTAAAACTATCTCCAGAGTAAAGGCTGCTCTAACCTCACCTAAAAATGCTTAAAAAGCAATCCTTGGAATTATCAAACAGATTCCAAATAACTGCATCCCATAATAGAGCTCAAACATGTATGCTTACATGTGCACACGGGCCCACATACTCACACACATACACACACGTACACACACCCCTAGCACTAGCACTAAACAATATAAAATCACAATGCCTATCTTTGAATCAAAAACTACCAGGCATACAGAAAAGCAGGAAAATACAGCAGATAGCAGTGATTTTCAACTGGTGTGCTGCAGCATGAGAGGATCTTAGGTGCGCCATGAAAATTTTTAAAGATCATTAATTAAATTATTTAGAAAAGAAGTTCAAAGCACAGCAAGTATATTCTCTTTTTTATTCTTTTTTTTTCTTTGATCAACAAAATTTAAGTATGCCACATAAGTTTAACTATAGGTTCAAGTGTGCTGTGAGATGAAAAATGGTTGGAAAACACTGGCCTACATACAGAGAAAAAAACAATCAATAGAGACTAATTCAGGAATGGTGCAGATGACAGAGAAGCTCACAGCCAAGGGGGTTCCAGTGAAGAAAATATGTGAGGGGAGGGAAGGAGGTTCAGACAAGGAAGAGGAAAAGGAGGAGATGGGGGAAGAGGCAGAGCCAGGAAATGGCAGAGAGATAAGGTGGGGTTCACAGAACCTTGTAGCCAAGAGGAAAGATGCCTGAGAGAGGATAAGGAAGACACAGGGGCAGGGAAGGGGCAGGGTAGGTACAGGTAAGTACCAGGGTAAGAGGGACATGGTGAAATGACAGAAAGGGGGCAGAAGAGCAATTACCCGTCTTACCATCTTACTCTGTCACAACTGTAACTTAGAACTTACCTATACAATTAGTTATTCTATGTATCCTTCCCAAAAGAAAGACTGCCCCTACCAAAGTCCTGTCTCTCCACATGGCAGGATGGCATCTGTCTTATTTACTGCTGTTTTACCAATAATTCACACAGTCTATTGGATGCAGTGGGGTGGGCATAAGGTACTGAATACATTAACAAATAAAAGACCAGGGATTACTGTTATTTCGCTAACCAGGGGATATTGAGTCTCAAGCGGTTCAATAACTAGCAAGTGGCAGAGTTCAACTGGAATATGGGTTTCTTTACCCCAAGCCCAGGGCACTCCTTTGAGCCAGCAAAACAGAGTAATATTTAGTAAAGTATCTCAGAAATGGAAAAAAAAATATCCAATGTACTCAGTACTACTGTGAAACCAATTTATAATCACTCACACTTGAACATGAAAAATGAAACACAACTATAGCTTACGATGAAGGAGGGAAGGGGAGGGAGAGAAAAGGGAGGGGGGGTGGGTCCGCAGAGGGAGGGTTAGTAGAGGGGACCACTCCTATGGAGCATACTGCAAGTACAAGTTGGATCTATCAGGTGTAGAAAACAAATGTCTTAACACCGTAATTGGGTAAATGAAGTGAAGGCTATGTTGATTAGTAGGATGTAAGCACTCCAATTTGTACAATAATCAACACATTGAATCCCATAATGGCATAAATGTATTCATGATCTATGTACAGGTGACTTAATTTTAAAAAAAAAAGTAAAAAGGGGAGGAAGAAAAAGAAAAGATTTCTTTTCAACAGTTCATGAGAATTCTTAAACTGCTCAATAGTTATCCTTCAATTATGGTTTATATTTACTCAATTGGGGTAATTATGTTTTCAGGCAGCTCAGGGAGCATTTCTGCTATATTTAGGGGAAAGACACATTCTGTATGAGCTGCAGGTGAGGGGAGTCAATGGCACAGACCAGGCTGGGCTGTGTGGGAGGCTCCTCCAGACTGTCCAAGTGCAGATTCTGTGATGGGGCACCTGGGTGACACAGTGAGCCACACCAGGTTCTCCTGTGTAGCTTTTCCACCTAGGTCACCTGGGTCACCTAGAACCAGTTAGCTTATCTCTCTGAGCCTCAGTTTTCTTGTCTCTAAAATATGGATGGGAATCTCTCCTCTGTCAAGGGTTATAGTCAAACAGGTGAGAGCAACAAAAGCCACATGATGATAGCTATTCAACCAGGCTTCAGGTACAAGCACCTGTTGTCCTAGAAATGTACAGTGAAGAACAAGTTACTTCTCTCAACACTAGGAGGCTAGGAGCTCAAAATGTAGCCAGATACTGGCAAGAAAGTAAGAAATGACAATGAATTACGATGACTTGCAGTAACAGGAGAGAGCCAGAGGATGTTCAGATCCCAGAGAAGGGCCTCTTGACCCAGCAGGCGTGGGGAACCCTGGACAGTCTGGGAAGGGGAGCAACTGCCTCTTTGTTGTCACAGGACATCTCCCTTCATGCCTAGGAGAACTGGTGAGGAGTGAGGCAGTGGAATCAAGGCCCTTTTAAGTAAAGACAAGGGTAGTGCGGAAGCAAGCAGCACTGTAGACTTTTGCACGAATAGTCCATCTTTGCTTATTTAGATGGCTCTTTAGGAAATGACTTGTGGAATTATGCTGGATTTATATGCAGACTGATTTAGTGCCCCATAGTACTCAAAGACCATCATAGCTTGTGCATCATATAGCAACTTGCTACTCATTTTGTGAATTTTATTAAATCAAGCAATCATTAACAATAAAAATCTTAGGTCAGGTGCAGTGGCTTATGCCTGTAATCCTAGCACTCTGGGAGGCCAAGGCAGGAGGAGGATCCTTTGAGCTCAGAAGTTTGAGAACAGCCTGAGTAAGAGTGAGACCTGATCTCTCCTATAAAAGTAGAAAGATGAGCTGGCACTGTGGTGGGCACCTGTAGTCCCAGCTACTCGGGAGGCTAAGATGGGAGAATGGCTGGAGCCCAGAAGTGTGAGGTTGTTGTGAGCTATGATAATGGCATACCACTCTAGCCTGGGCAACAGAGTGAGACTCTGCCTCTAAAATAAATAAATAACAAAAAATAAACGTAAAAGGAAATTCTTAAATCCTATAATTTTAATGGAGTAAACACCATAGCACTTGTTATCTTAATTCTTAAATTAGTAGAAGTTATTAAATAAAATTTTTCAACCTATAAAACACTTTAAATATATATATATATATAGTTTTCATGTTTCCCTGGAAATTTTTTTTTCTTTTTATAATCTGGGAAGAACTCTTAATTTGTGATCTACGTTCTTAATGAAATTTTAGGCTCGGCGCCTGTGGCTCAATCGGCTAAGGCACCAGCCATGTACACCTAAGGTGGCAGGTTTGAATCCCCAGCCCGGGCCCGCCAAACAACAATGATGGCCGCAACCAAAAAATGGCGGGGTGTTGTGGCGGGTGCCTGTGGTCCCCGCTACTTGGGAGGCTGAGGCAGGAGACTTGCTTGAGCCTAGGAGTTGGAGGTTGCTGTGAGCTGTGATGCCATGGCACTCTACCCAGGGGGACAGCTTGAGACTCTGTCTCAAAGAAAAAAAAAAAAAGAAATTTTAAGTGCAAAATACAGTATTGTTAGCTCTAGGCACAGCGCTTTACAGCAGATCTCCAGAACGTATCCATCTTGTATAACAGAAACTTTATACCCAGTGAAATCACCTCCCTACTTTCCTCCCAGCCTCTGTGCTCATCTCCACTCTACTGTCTGCTCCTATGAGCGCGTCTCTGTCAGATAACTCATCTAAGTGGAATCATGTAGTATTTTCCCTTCTGTGAAGAGCCCATGTCATTTAGCACGATCCTAAAATTCATATGGAACCACAAAAGACCTTAAACAGCTAAAACAGTCTTGAGAAAGAACAAAGCATCAGATTTCAAACTATGTTACCAACGACCATCATTAAAACAGTATGGTCATGGCATGCAAGCAGACATTTAGGCCACTTGAAACAAATTCCAAACAAACTCGCTATGTTGCAAACATTAACTTTGACAATCATACCTCAATAAAGTGCTTTAAAAATAATAATAGAAATGGAATGAGAAAGGAGGGGAGGGGGAGCCTTGACAGAGGGAGGGTAAAAGGCAGGACCACGCCTATGGAGCATATGACAAGGGCACAAGTCAAATCTGTGAAGTGTAGAACATAGATGTTTTGGCACAATAATCAAGTAAATGAAGTGAAATCTATGTTGATTGGTTTAATGTAATCACATTAGATTGTATTTTAAAAAAAATCAGCACATTGTACCCCACATATGCATGAATGTATTCATGATTTGTGTGTATTTGACTTAATAAAAAAAACAATAAAATAGCAAATTTGAAAGCCAGGTGCAGTGTGGGATCTGTAATCCCAGCACTCTGGGGGGCTGAGGTGGGTGGATTGCTTGAGCTCACAAGCTTGAGACCAGCCTGAACCAGAACAAGACCCATCTCTAAATATAGCCAGGCATTACAATGGGTGTCCATAGGCCCAGCTACTCGGAAAACTGAGGCAAGAGAATCATTGGAGCCCAAGAGTTTGAGGTTGCTATGAGCTATGATGCCATGGCACTCTACCAAGGGTGAAAAAGTAAGACTCTGTCTCCAAACTAAATAAATAAATAAGCAAGCAAATGTGCTACTCTCTTGTTAGGACGAAGCCAAATGAAAGCTTTAAGCACTCTTTGTTTTTTTTTTTTGTTTTTTTTTTTGTTTGTTTTTTTGCTGTTTTTTGGCCAGGGCTGGGTTTGAACCCGCCACCTCCGGCATATGAGGCTGGCACCCTACCCACTGAGCCACAGGCGCCACCCTGTAAGCACTCTTTTAAATTGAAAATGATTAGAACTTAATGTTATATACTAACACAGATATGTTAAATTGACAGAGATTTGAGGGAGTTTACATAGAATTTAATATAGCAAATAATAGAATTTATTAAAAAGACCTACACATATAATCCTACCACTGAATATCTGTGGTATTTAGTTTATCTATAAAACAGAAATAAACCATTGTGGGGCTTTTGAGTCTTGTGATAACTCAATGGCCCTCCAAAGAGACTTAGTGAAGTGCTAAACCAAGTACTTGGTCTATCACAAGCAATCAGTATATAAAGCTATTATATTATGTGAAAAAGCCATTATAGAGGGTTCTTAATTTATGAATAGTACGGAGTAGCTATTATGACTAAACGATCAAATGATCTTCATGCAGGTTGGATAGAAGTGAGTCATTTTTGGAGTCATAAGACTTCAGGGCTGGAAAGGGCCCCTGGTGATGAAATTAAGTTATATATAGAAAGTAGAAGTGTGGGGGTGATCACGCCTCACCCAGAGAATCAGACTGCTTGAAGGTTGGGCACTTGTGGTTTGGGAAGTATCTTCAACTTACTCACAGATTCTGCAGTACAGTCTACTTAAGACTAGAGTCCTCCACCATCCCCTGCTCTCGCACAGACATGCAAATGACAGAGTGAGAAACTGATATGGAAATCAGGACCAAGGAACGTCCAGTGATGTGTTTCAGACCATGACACCACAACATGAGGAGTAAACTCCAGCACTGCTGACTTCTAATCTAGAATTTTTCCTTCTAGAACATGCCAGCTCTTTTTAAAAAGACCATTGCATGATAGAATTTAATCACTTTCTTTTACTATATAAATCCACTGAAAGTTGCATTCTTCTCAGCCAAGGAATTATAAATATCCTAGGAAAAGACTGTTTTGAATCACAACCTGCCCTTATTCTACCCATGGCATGTATATCACACGCTGTGCCCAGGGGACTGTCCTGCTCTACTGTGACAACCTGAGTCCCTTTCAACACAGAGAAGAAAAACTGTTGTTGATCTCAGTGGGAAGGGTCCTTTCTTGTCACCAGTGGAAGTGATTTCAAACAGCAGCGTTATCTCATGTTAGAAGAGGTGTGAGCCTGTACCTGAGGGAGGGAGGGAGGAAGAGAGTGACAGAGGAGAGAGAAAGAGAGAGAGGGAGGGGGAGGGGAGAGGGAGGCAGAGAAGGTGATGGAGGGAGAGAGAGAGAGAGTCAGAGGTAGAGGGAGGGGGAGAGAAGGAGACAGAGAGAGACGGAGAGGGAAGGGGAGGGGGAGAGGGAGAGAGAGAGAGACGGAGAGGGAAGGGGAGGGGGAGAGGGAGAGTGAGAGAGTCAGAGGTAGAGGGAGGGGGAGAGAAGGAGACCGGGGGGGGGAGAGGGAGGGGGAGAGAAGGAGACAGAGAGAGACGGAGAGGGAAGGGGAGGGGGAGAGGGAGAGAGAGAGAGGGAGACACAAAAGGTCATGGAGGAAGAGAGAAAGAGAAAGAGAGAAGGGGAGAGAAGGAGACAGAAAAGGTCAGAGAGGGAGAGAGAAGGAGAAAGAGAGACAGGGAGAGAGGGAGACAGAGAGATAGATATGCAGAGAGACATGTAAAGATACAGGGACACAGTTGTCTGTATTTTCATGTGTGTTTATTTATATCTAATGTATTGTGTCTTTCCTACAGCAAAAAGTTCAGGAGGAAAACAGCAGTGAAAAGTAAAATAGAGTTTAATTAATTAAGATAATTGCTTCAATATATACTTGAAGGTTATAGCTAACACCAGGCACTATGAGCTGATATTCAGGAAAATCCATTTAACCACCGAGTCAAGCTATTTGATGATATTGGGAAAAGCCTGTGATATCAGAGTAATGGCTGGTCAGCACACTGTACTTTTTATTTAAATAAACCTTGAGTAATTTTTCTTTCCTTGTTTCTTACAAAAATGTATTTAAAGAAAGAATTAGGCTCCTTATAAATGAAAGAGAATCATGGGAACATCAAACAGATCAAGTCGGGTGCTGTTTCTGCCCTGTGGTGTGAGCAGCTGCTGTGAGGCTGCCCCCTCCTGTCCCCTCCTGTCCGGTCCCTGGAGCCTCTGTGTTCCCAATTCAGCAGAACTGGGTGTGTACAGGGAGGGTGTGTCACAGGCAAGAGAAAATGATCCCTACAGCACGGGGCCGCTGGCCTTTCAGGATGAGTTGAGTCTTAGTTGCTGTTATAAGGAGGTTTTAAGGTTTCCAAGGACCTCTTCCGTCATACTGCACCATGGTTTTGTTGCCTGGAAGACACCCCCACAACCTATAAGAAAGATAAAACTAAACAAGAAAAACCTCCTTTTTGCCCATGTGGTGGGAGAATGGGGCTAGAAGGCAAGAACTCTTCTTTCCCTGATGTTTTGTCGTCTTCTGCTGATAAAAATACAGATAAGTAAAATACTTCTCTGGTTACACACAGTTGAACAATTTTCAAAACATTTGACTGCTTTGAAATCAAGTAGTAGTCCTCCTCTCTGTCTCCAGCAAAGCTACTTTCTGGGACATCCTTGGGTCTTGCCAGCTGTTTTGAGCTCAGGTTTCTCCACCTGTACAATGGGGTGAATCACAGCCCGGCTGCAGGTTTCCGGGCACCTTTGTGCACATTTTTTCCGATCTACATTCTGTGGCACTGCACGTCTGGTGGCAAGTCTGCCATCGCTAAGGTATTTGCAGCATAGAAATCGGCAAACACAAAAAATAATTTTTTCTAGACCGCTGTAGCTAAACATTGACTAGCACCTCACTGTTCAGAAGTGTGTGATACGTTTTAAGTGACAGAGAGGATTTAGCAAAGGAACACGGTTAGTGGACGAGAGTTGCCATTTCTGCTGCGCTGCCGAGCTTCGCACCAGTCGGCCCACACTCCCCAGAACAAACTTTCCGTTTTATCCTGACATCTCCATAGCTGTCACTAAGTAATCTAAAAAGGATTTTAGATTCAAGAAAAAGACGGCAGAGGGAGAGGGGATCTCGGCCCCCTTCTCACCTGCTGTCTGACCACAGAAACCCCTGTAGTGGCGGACACGGCTCCTCGTCTGGGAAGTGAGCACGAGTCTGCAACGTCTCTGTGAAGGAGGCCGAGAGAGCAGAATTCCAGTTCCGAGCTCGTGGCTTAGCATTTAGGAGAAACTTATAATAGTTTACTGTTTTGCCTTTTTAAGAAGAGAGTCTAGAGAATTTGAGTAACTACAATAACAAAAATCTGTATTTTCCATTTTATTTGAAATGATGCAATCCGATGGCACCCCCAGAGGCGTGTCTGGGGAGTCCGCAGACCCGCGCCTCTAAGGAGGTGTTTATCAGCTTGTGTGTCCCTCCTTCATGGCAAGCTTGGGGAGCACAAGCAGGTCCCGATGGGGCAGGGCCATCAAGGCTTCCCGCAGGGGAAGTGAACCCTGCTGGACGCTGCTTTACGTGTTGTAACACAAACGACAAAATAATCAAATGTTAACTCCTATATGTACAAATTATAACAGAAAGAAACAGGAAAAAAATTACTTGTAAATGATGCAGACAATGATGTGTGTTGTCTTTAGCAAGTGAAATTTTGTGTATGAAAGAATGTACTTTTGAAGGGCGGAAGAGAAGCCAGGAGTGAATTTGGGGATGAAGATTGATTGAGATGAAACACTTTCCATGCCGGAATTTTAGCCTGGGATTTGTTTGTGCACCAACTAGCACAGAAATCCGCTTTACTGTTTGAAAATGGAGTCCCAGACATAGGTGGAGCAGTAATCTTAGATATGGTCACCTTGGGTGGTTTAAATTTTAGTTTCCGTCTCACATAATCTTACCCAGTCCACCGTCCGCTTATTCATCAAGGACTATTTACAGAAAAATAGAAGTGATGAATATACATGCTGTTGGAATTTTATAATAAAACAATCTAATTTACAAAGCTCTTTTCTCTTATAAAGGCATTTGGGGAGCAACATAATTAAATGACTGTCATAAAATTAACACAATCTATTTTCTAATCTCTTTTGCAAAGTTAGCTGGGATCTTAACATGATAGCTGCATTATTTTCGTAGATTTGTATTCTTGTTTTTTTTTTTTCCATGCATCCTGTGGCCTCCTCAGACTTCTCTTGGCTGTTTCTTTTAAATTGTCCTTCATGCCATTAACCACACAGTCTGTGCCTGCACAGAGGAATATTCGAGAATGATCACGCCATGTGCAATTACCACTGCTGATACCTAGAGGGGCCAGACTGTCCTCATACGGGACCCGCGAAACCAGCAACAGAGTGTGTTCTTCGTTTTCCCCAAGCAAGTTGGAAGAGGAAAATAAACAAACAAGATTAGTTCACATCAGTCCTAACGTACAGTTATGCAGCTATTCCCCAGCCACTGACCACAAAGCCAGCCCCACTGCCGCCTCTAATTCCCCCACACCTGCCATCTCAGCAGGTAAGCGATCCAGACTGTCTTCCCTGGGATGTGCTCTATTTGTCTGGGAAGAATCGTGATTTTTCTGACTGCTCCAGTCCTGGCGTACCTGTGTTCCCGTCACTGCAGGAGATGACGTGCCTGCTCTTTGCACACTCTCCCCCGCCCAGTTCTGCGCCCTGAGCAGCCTCCCGTCCTCAGCTCCTCCTGTCCTCTCTCCTTCTCCCTTCTGCCCATGCAGCCCACACGACGCTCAGGGAAGTGACTCACAGGCAAACTTAGATTCTCTCCCCTGGTTTCAAGTATCCCTGCAGCCTCCCATTTCCAGCTACTCTCCGAGCCCCTCATAGCTAAGGAGAACTAACCGAGAAATAGTACTTAGCAGCCAACTAGGCCACTGGGGATTCTGTACAAGAAACAGAGAGTGTTTTAGAAATTTAAATTGAAAATGACAACTTACAGGGAAATTGAGGCCTCAGAAAATGTTTTGGTGAAAAGCTCTGTGGGCCTACAGGAACGAATTCTAGAGTGAAAAACACCAGGCCAGCCAGAAATCTCATTCCTGTGGGACCACTTTCAAAACCATGAAGCTCAAAGACACATCTCATAGCTGTGTCCTGGAAAGCCGGACAGCCAGAAGCCAGCAGCCTGCACACACCTGGGAGGCTCAGGTGTGCACATCGCAAGCTGCAGCATACACTTCTGCTGACAGTGCTGCCACTGACTCACAACAGCCCAGAGTGGCATTGTTTTCATTTACTTCCACATTTCAAGCATTACAAGAGGGTCTGAGACTCAGTTGCAAATCAATCTAAGTGCTCTGGTTCTCTAACCCTTACTGTACCCATCAGTACAGAGGGAGGGTGGGATGGAGGATGAGCAGCTGATCTATGCTTGCTGTATTAGTTCATGTTCTGTTGTTGATCACAGAATTCCTGAAATTGAGTTGTCAATAAGAAAATGAATTCTAAAAAAAAAAAAAAAAAATGAATTCTTTTCACACAACTTTGGAGCCTGCAAAGTCCCAGGTTGAGCCTCTTCTCCCTGGTGAGACTCTGCAGAGCCTCAGGTGGCATAGGCATCACATGGACTGGGGGCTGAACATGGCAGCTCAAGTGTCTCTCCTGCTTCTTACAAAACCACCAGTCTCACTCCCATGATAATCCATTAATTCATTAATCCACTAATCCATTAATTCCAAACTATATTAATTAATCTTGTCCTCATGAATAACCTCTTAAAAACTCAACCTCTCTGTACTGTCACCCTGGGTATTAACATTCAACATCAGTTTTGAAGGGGGCACATTTTCAAGCCATCACACCTGCTACATTTAGAGCATGTCTTGCAAAGTTTATGTTGAAAATGTAATCCCAATGCAACAGTGTTAGGTGTGAATTTTAAGAAGAGATGAGGTCTTGAGGCCCCTGCTCTCATGAAGGGATTAGTGTCATTATTGCAGGAGTGACTTTGTTACAAAAGCAGGTTCTTCCTCTTCTTGTTCTGCTCATCTACAATTGGCCTTTTGCTCTCCACCACGGGGTGAGGCAGGGAGAAGACCCTCTCCAGATGCCGAGAAGATGCCAGTGCCAAGATCTTGGACTTCCCAGCCTTCAGAACTGCGAGCCAATAAATTTCTGTTGTTTATAAATTCCCCATATCAGATATTTGTTATAGCATCATGCCATGGACTAAGACACTAAGACGGGTTCTGTGCACTATACTGGTTCTATACTGGAAGACTTTGCATGATTTTATATGTAATCCGTACAAAAACCCTGTGAGTTGATAGCCTTTCCCACATATTAAAGACAAGACAATTGATATTCAAGGAAAAGGAGTATGCAATTGATGTTTTTTGAACATTTATACTCTACATATTCTAAACGATATTAGGTGATTTCATTTAAGATTTCTCTTTATGCTTTCAATAGTCTTATGTTTATAAAGATGATTTTTACAATAACAGAGACTAAATACTTTTGCCCATATAATACAATAGCAAATCTGACTTAAAATGCTTGTTTAGTTTATCTGTCAGCGAATTCCTCAATCTCCTCATCAAAATATTTCCTACTTAAAAAATAGTATTGCATTTTCTTTGATGTTAAGCATATTACAAGTGATCAAAGTAATGTATGATATATTAATCACAACTTCCAAAATAAGTCATCCTGCATAAAAATGACTCACATTGCTCTGTTCACTGAAGGGCAATTTTCTCTAGGATACAAAATAAATTTTCTATGTGAAATGTAATATTGTACAGGCGTTTGGCATAATAAAAAGTCTTTCTTTTTTTACACTTCTATAAATAGAGTTGTGACATTTTACTAAATGACAGTCTGCTAACACAGGATAGCCTCACGTGTTCACAAAAACACTAATATACCTGTGTGTGAAGTAACATTCTACAATATTACTTCATAGGCTAGGAATAATAAATGTTAAAATGTTGTCTTTATCTAACCAATGATTCTGGTAAGTAGTTAAAGTTACATTCCTTAAAACCAGGCAAATTTTTGCTAAATTTTATGTTTTCAGTGAATAATTTCCATTCTCTAACATTTTTCCGAGGATGAGAAAGAGTGGAAGAAATGTGACATTTTTATTTCCGAAGGTACTAACTGGCTGAGGCAGGAAACAGCGTACAGACTCAATGTGCACATGACTCTGGGATGTACCAAGTTCCCGTTTCCGTTTATTGCAGAGGGCTAAGTGTGCCGGGTATTCTGTCCCAAATAGAGTTGGACAACTGAGTTCATTTGGCCTCTACAAAAGTTTTAAACAAACAAATAACCAAAAGCTAAGTTTGACAAGTGGAGCTTTGTTTCAAAGGCCAGGACTTATGATATTCTGATAAAACAGAATTTTCTTGAGGAAGTGAAGGTAAAGACCCACATGGTAGGGACCTAATGGCCAAGAAGATGATACACATAGCTTTTCCATGCATGCCGCCAATTACTTCTAAGAGGTAGAAATGTATTTTTTATATGTTTTGTTATGATCCAGGACTATTAACACAATTGAAAACTAAAAGGAGTCAGTTTTTCTGGTAACTCGGCTCTGTGTTAACCTGAGATGTCTAATCAACTCACGGGAGAAGGATTGTCAAAACCCCCAGTGAAGTAAGAAGTGGTCCGAGAACACAGGAACTCAGAAGGGTCAGAAGCAGGTGGAGGTTCATGTCAGGGTTTCTCCTTCAATCAGATGAGAAAATGCGTCCTCCCGTCCTGGCTGAGGCTGTGTTTCATTTCATATTCTTCTTTTCCCTCCAGAAACATGCCCAGCTCCTGCCTAAAGCATTGTGGTTGCCTTGATTCTGTGTTCTTTCCTGGACACTTCTTTTCTTGAAATAATTAATGTATTCTGTAATGGTTAAGTTTTTTCATAGAAATAGAACCCATAGACTGTGTGGGGGTGGGTGGGTGAGTTGTGCACAGAGGGGAGAGAGAGAGAGATTTTAAGGGGTGGTCTCTGGCAATTATGGAGGTTGACAAGTCCAAAATTTTTCAGAGTGGGGTCACGAGGCTGGGGGCCTAGGAAAGAGTTGATCACTTCAAGTTCAAAGACCATCTTCTGGAGAGGCCCCTGTAGAATAGGGAAGGTCGCTCTTTCTTTCATTCATGTCTTTGCCTGACGGGATGATACTTACTCAGAGCAGGGAGCACCATCTGATGACTCAAAGTCCATCGATTTAAATGTTAACCTCATTTAAATGAAACACTTTCACAAAAACCTCCAGAATAATATTTGGCCAAATAATGAGATGAAAGAAAGGAGATGAACCATCTTGGAAAATTGTGATGAAGAAAGAAAATGCTTTTGGCCTGACTCCACGTAATTGCGAAGTCCCTCCCTCCCCCAGGCACATACAAACTATTCTTAAAAAGTCCTGGTACAGAAAAGAGGTCACTGCAAAACTCGAACATTTGCACAATCATCTGCCAATGTGGGGATAAGTATAGAGCAGAGTTGGATAAATAGCTTGCAGAAAATGGAGAAAGAGGAAGGGAAAGATGAGAGGAGGAAGGAAAAAACTGAGGTCGAGGGAGGAGGGCTGAAGAGAGCACAGGTGGGTGGGAGAACCGTCCAGTCTGAGTGTTGAAATTCTAAGAAAAACCACAAAATTAACAAGGATTGATGAATCTGAAAAATAGCGCCCCCTGTCGCTCTCCTCCGGTTTAAGGCAGTGAGTACATTGCCAACAGGGAAACGTCGGTGGTTAGAGCTCACATGAGCCTTTCTCAGAAGGAAAAAATAATCTGATGACAAAGCCAAACTATCAAATTGCCTGCGTGGGAGTCATGGCAAGTGTGGGTCTGCAACGTGCCGCAGACAATGTACTAAACACAGGAGAAAAGACCAGCACGGTGGAGGGAAGACAGACGGTCTCCACACAGAAGCTCCTTACATGTATGCCCTCCAGGCTTTTCTTAAAAAAAGCCTTGCCTGTGAACTGTAGCTGTCAATAATATGAATTAGAATTAAATATATATAATGGACAGAATAAAAGCACTAAACACAATCTATTCCTTAAAACTAAGAATAATAGCTATGAAAATCATGAGTTAATATTAAACTTGAAAAATCAAAATTCTAAGTTATAACAATAAATGGAACATTGTGGTTGTGTCTATCTATGAATTTTATCAATAACTTCTATTCCCAGCTATTTTATTTTTCTTCTCTTAAGGGGACATCTTATGTAGATGATTTTTAAGTTTTTGGCCAGGGTTGGGTTTGAACCCACCACCTCGGGTATATGGAGCCAGCGCCCTACTCCTTGGAGCCACAGGCGCCACCACATTGATTTCTTGTTCCATATCCCCACCCCCTTCATTCTTTTTATCTGCATGGAGAAATAGATAAATGATACTAGTTTAATTTTAATTTTGGATAGATTTTGCATGACCTTTTTAATATTTACTATGTTCTATGTTACTTAACTTTTTAAGTCAAAGCTTGAAAGCTTTAGAAAAATAAAATATAAATTATTTTTAAGACGCCACCTTTTTTTAAGGCTGCATAATATTGCATGGTATACATATACTGCAATTTATTAATCCATTCATGGGTTGATGGGCACTTGGGCTTCTTCTGTGACTTGGCTATTATGAATTGAGCTTCAGTGAAAAATTTGGTGCATATAACTTCATTGCCAATTGAATTTTGGTCTTTTGGATATACACCTAGTAGAGGAATTGCAGGATCAAATGGTAGGTTTACTTTTAGATCCCTAAGTATTCTCCATACTTCTTTCCCAAAGGGACATATTAGCTTGCACTCTCACTAGCAATGTAGAAGAGTTCCCTTTTCTCTACATCCATGCCAACATCTGTAGTTTTAGGATTTTGTTATGTGAGCCACTCTTGCTGGAGTTGGATGATATCTCAAAGTGGTTTTGATTTGCATTTCTGATGATTAAAGATGATGAGCACTTTTTCATGTGTCTGTAAGCCATGTGCCTATCTTCTTCAAAGAAGCTTCTGTTCGAGTCCCTTGCCTACAATGAAATGGGATTACTTGTTCTTTTTTTTTTTTCATTAATAAGTTTGAGTTCTCTGTGGATTCTGGTTATCAAACCTTGTCAGAAGCATAACCTGCAAATATCCTCTTGTTGTGCCAGAAAAATACTCCCAAATATCCCCACCAGACAAATCCGAGACAAACTCCGATGTAAAAGGCATGAGGTGAGGTTTATTCAAACCCAGGTTTGGTCTCTCCTGGTGCACACACCAAGGTAGAGCCCCGAACCCAGGGTGGAGAAAGTTTTTATGGGGTACAGAAAACAAGAGGGGCAGGGTCGGGTACGGGTACACTTTTGATT
>CAUYQV010035934.1:0-12936 GCA_963574575.1 Galagoides demidoff | reverse complement strand
GGCTAATCTTAGTGGAGTTAGAGGATACTTCAAAGTGGTTTTGATTTGCATTTCTCTGATGATTAAAGATGGTGAGCATTTTTTCATGTGTTTATAAGTCATGTGCCTATCTTCTGAATAGAAGTTTCTGTTCAAGTCTCTTGCCCACATAGAAATGGGGTCGTTTTTTTCTTATTGATTAGTTTGAGGTCTCTGTGGATTATAGTTACCAGACCTTTGTCAGAAGCATAACCTGCAAATATCTTTTCCCATTCTGAAGGCTGTCTGTTTGCTTTATTTACTGTGCTCTCGGCTGTGCAGAAGCTTTTTAGTTTGATCAGCTCCCCATAATATAATTTTGGTATTGCTTCAATTGCCCAGGGGGTCTTCTTCATAAAAAATTCTCCCAACCCAATTTGTTCAAGCATTTTCCCTGTACTATCTTCTTATATTTTTATAGTTTCATGTCTTAAGTTTAAATCTTTTATCCAGTGAGAATCAATCTTTATTAATGGTGAGATGGGAGTCCAGTTTCATTCTTCTACAGGTTGCCAGCCAGTTCTCACAGCACCATTTGTTAAATAGGGGATCTTTCCCCCATTGAATGTTCTTGATAGGTTTGTCAAAGACCAAATGACTATAAGTGTCTGGGTTCACATGCCCATCAACCCATGAATGGATTAACAAATTGTGGTATATATACTCTGGTTTCTCTTCAGATGGTATAAAGCTTTCGCCTTTTACAAATTGTGGTATATGTACGCTATGGAATACTATGCAGCCATAAAAAGAGATGGAGACTTCACATCTTTTATGTTCACCTGGATGGAGCTGGAACATATTCTTCTTGGTTAAAATATCTCAAGAATGGGGGAAAAAGTATACAATGTATTCAATACTTCTATGAAATCAGTATATAATCACCCAGAGGATTGTACCCTCCAACATAGCATTCTGCTATGTGAATATACTGTAACTTACATCCTGGTTTAATGGTCACCCAGGGAGGGGGAAGGCTGGGAGGAGGGAGGGTATTTTGGGGGAACCAATCTAATGTGCATAATGTAAAGATACATTTCTAAGCTACTAAAAATAGAATATGAATGTTCTTACTAGAACAAATAAGTAAGCATGGAGACGGCTATGTTAATCAGTTAGATGTAAGCATTCCACATTGTATATCAAATCAGTACATTGTACCATATAAATGCATTAATGTATAGTTATGATTTAATAAAGAATTTTAAAAGAAAGAATTAGGTTATACTGATTGTGGTTAGGTAAATTATCTCTTGTAATTGTGTCCCGCTCTCAAGAGGTGTGCCATACACTATGACGCCCAATCTCCCTCCCTTCTCCCCTCTCCCCTATTACTCATTCTCCTACCCCACCCCTTGTATTAGATCAACTACAGCCTTCATATTAGTATTGAGTACACTGGATTCTTGCAGATTTTAAAAGACTTTTACATCATGAAATTTCAGCTTCTTTGGAAAAATATTCCTTTTGAATATTTTTAAGGGACTCAATATTTTTACTTTGATATTTTTTCTATTTGTATACTGTTTATTCTTCTCAAGAAGCTAGTTTAAAGAATAAGAAAGAAAATGAAGGGAAAAAATTACAGCTTTCTGCTTCCTAGTGATTTAATTCAACATTAATACATTCCTTTTGGAAAGACGTCTGGAGAACACTTAGAGAACTAAAAATAGACCTGCCATTTGATCCAACAATTCCTCTACTAGGTATATATCCAGAAGACAAAAAAATCACACTACAACAAAGGTATTTGTATGTTTACTGTAGCCCAATTCATAATTGCTAGGTCATGGAAGAAGCCCAAGTGCTTATCAACCCACAAATGGATCAATAAATTGTGGTATATGTACACCATGGAATATTAAGCATCCCTAAAGAAGGATGGAGACTTTACCTCCTTCATGTTTACATGGATGGAGCTGGAAAATATTCTTCTTAGCAAAATATCTCAAGAATGGAAGAAAAAGTATCCAATATAGTCAGCCCTACTATGACACTAATTTATAGCTTTCATAGGAAAGCTATAACCCAATTATAGCCCAAGAATATGGGGAAAAGGGAGAGGGAAGGTGGAGGGAGGGTGATTGTTGGGATAAACCTATGGTTCATCTTACAAGAGTACATGTGAATCTTTCTAAATGGAGAATATAAATGTCTTAACACAGTAACTAAGTAAATTACATGAAGGCTATGTTAACCAGTATGATGAAAATATTTCAAATTGTATATAAAAATAGCACACTGTACCCCATGACTGTATTAATGTACATAGCTATGATTTAATAATAATTAAAAAAAACATAATTCTAAAGTGTATTTGTCATGATTCAGACCCTGTACCTGGTATGGCCTAAATAATAAAAATTACATCATGAAGTTGAATAAAGTAAGTTTGAGCACATAACTTCTATAGCTTCAGATGATGGTTTATCTACAACATTAAAGACTCTTAAATTGTTCCAAATCATTTGGTGTTGAGTATCAAAACATTCTTTTCTCTTCTTCCCTTTCCAGTAGAAAAAGATGGAAAGCATAGTCTTCACTTTCCATTTCCACATACTTATTTCTGATGTACTCTTTTCATTTTAGAAAAATATTATGCAATATTTAATATCAAAAAAGGAATACAAATGAAACAACAAATACCCATATACTTACCTCTAGGTTTAATAAACAACATTTTCAACACAGGCAAAATGCCCTGTGGATGCTTCCAGATCACATAACTCTCCCTCCTAAATTTGGGCTATACTTTTCCATGCATCTCTTCATAATCACTTATACACACCCCATATGGACTATTGTTTTTAAATCATATATGAATGGTGTCATAGAATATGTATTCTTCTGCAACTTACTTTACTCACTCAGCATATGTCATGCACACACATATAGACACAGCTTATGTTCATTCCTTTTCACTTCTGTATAGCATTCTGCTATGTGAATATACCATAACTTACAACCTCGTTTAATGGTCACTGTAAATATTCATTCACTACTGGGAAAGGACATAAGGTATCTCCAGATTTTCACGCCACATCATCTCCAACTTTTGATATAGTCTGTTAACCTTTTGGCCAGGCTGCTCTTCCATTGTGATTTAATTTGGATTTGTCTGATCACTAGAATAGTTAAGCCTCTTTTTACTAAGTTTCTAACCATTTGAATTTTCTCTTCTTCTGAAAATTATTCTACATACCAATCTTTTTGTTGAAGTTTTTTTTTTTTACTTTAAACATTGTCATATTTATCAAATTTTTTTCTTTGATTTCATGAACTCTTCCTTACCCTAAGGTCATGAAGATACATTCCTATATTTTCTTCTATAGGAATTCTACCTAGAAAATTATTCCACTAAGATTGATCTTTGTATATAGAGTGAAGTAAGGATCCAATTTCACTTTGTTTTTCCCTTTAAGATAATGAAATGCCCATTCATATATCTTTCCCTACTGGTGAGCAATACCCAGTCAGATATAAATCAAATTTCCATATGTATGTGGGCTTCTAACTCCTTCCTTCTGGAAAGAAGCTTCTGGATTCCTTTTTATTGAAGCAAATTCCTTAGTAGTTCTTGCTAGAAGAGATAGTAATTAGTAACCTTTCTTAGAAATGTATGAAAATATTTGCCTTTTCTTGAATGACTGTTAAGTGGATCTACAACTTAGTTTTCTCTTGCATCTTGAAGTTATTACATTATCTTCTGATATCTCTGATAACAGAGATTGTGCCTGAGAAGTCAACTTTCCACTTGACTTGTTTTGTTATACATAATCTGTTTTAACTTTTGAGGCTTCTTACTTTTTCCCTTTTATCTAGGGTGTTTTGAAATTTTAATATAAGGCTTCTAGATGTAGATTTGTTTTGTTTTTTATCTTGCTTGGGGTTCTACATTCCTTTTCAAACTTAGGATCGTTTTTTATTTAACTCTAAATAATTTTTAATAATTCTTTTTAAGGTTTCTTCTCCATCAGTTTCTTTACTTTCTTCTTCCAGAACTTCTATTAGCTGTATATTGAAGCTTCTCATTATTTCCCATGTCTCTTCATTCCTTTTTTATATGCCCCATGTCTTTATCTCTCTGTGGTGCCTTCTATATGGTCTCTATCAGACATTTTACATTTCACTAATTTTCTCTTTATTTGCATCCACTCAATTATTTAATTTATTTTTTTAATTTAAAAATATCCATTCAAAATCAGTAAAATAGTTAATGTATAAGGAAAAATTCTACTTAGCAAACACTATTATGCCTCCTAATTCACAATTTGCAATTTTAAATTTTAAACACAAACTAAAACACCAAGTTGTTGGAAAAATTGAAATACTCCAAGTTCTATGTTCACAATCCAATGCTATCATAATTTATTTCAAATCTAATTTTTAAATTTATATTTTTAACTGAAATAATAATTATATATATTTATAGAGTACATTATGATGTTTGATACATATAATGTATAGTGGTCAGATCAAGGTGATGACCACATCCATTGTTTAAAACATTTATCATCTCTTTGTGTTGGGAAATGTTTAATATTCTCCCTTTAGCTATTTGAAATCATACATTATGATTACCTATAGCCATCCTAGTCTTTCCACCCAGATGACTCTCCTCCATGCTTTGAGCTTTTTCCTCTGAGTTTGTCCTCAACACCATGTCTGGGGAGGCATCTCTCTAGGTTCTGCATTCAGAAGATTTTATTCCCCACCCAGCATTCAAGGATGGTAGAGCAATACTAGCTTCTTTCAGACACCAGTGGGTGGAGTTTTATGGGTTACACACAAGATATCTTCTTTATTGTGTCCTGGCTCCCCAATAGATGAGGAAATTATAAACTTGACTCTGGCCCCACATGGGCTTTATTACTCCAATTACTAAGGTATGTTTTCTGTCCTAGAAGCTGAATGGATGGCTTATGGCATCCTTGACTCTCTAATACTCATATTCAACATGCTCAGGAAATCCATTCACTTCTGTGGGATAAGTAATAAAATGCTAATACATCAGTTTTGTTCACTACTTTAGCTGAGTTCCCTTCTCAATTCTGGCAATCAGAGTATATACCTTAGGATTTTCCTTATTTGGCAAAGTTTACATTTTAGCCATGATTTCCACGTACCTAGATGGAACATTTCTCAATCCAGCTCATCCACCCATTCCTAAGGGGGAGCTCTCCTTTCTTCCTTCCTCCTCCCCTTCTCTTATCCCCCTCCTTCTCTCCTTCCCTCACCCCTCACCCTCCTCAGTATCACCAGTCCCTGGGGTTTATCCTTTCTCTCATGTTTACAGCCTTTCCTTCTCATCTTTTGATGCCATCCCTTCCACTGTTCACACCACAAATTATCATGATCTCAAAGCTTCTGACCTTGGCCCTCTTACCTCCATATTCTACATATGCACCCTTGAAAAATGCATTCAGTTCTTTGGTTTAAGTTCAATCAGTTCCTTGGCATTGTAATATGCTAATGACCAAAATATCTGAGCTCTGACCCCATGTGTTTACCTCCTACTACTTATATAAGCAGCCTAATCTCAACATATCCAAAAGAAACTCATAATATTAGTCTAGTAAAAATAATTATTTACTCTAATACTCCCTGTCCCTTTGAGCAGCACTTTCACCTATTTGCTCAGTCACTGAAGCCAGAAAACTGCAAAATATTGAAAACCTACCCTTTCTCTCTGCAGCTGTATTTAATCAACAATAAACTTGCATCTATCCTTCCGGCAACCCTCCTGCCCATTCTATCGTCTCCATTTCCACTGATTGCCTGAGTTCTGGCCCTGAATCTCTCTCCTGGACTGCCACTGTATGTACTCAGATGGTCTTCCAGCCTCCCTCAGTCTCGCCTAGCTTTTGTAAAGAATCACAGACTAGAAACGTGTCATGAGATTTTCCTATTGTTTCTCTTAACCAACTATGGGAGGAAATTCCACTGACAACACTTACAAAGCTGAAAGGAACATCGAAATCCATGGGTGATACTGAGTCACACTTTGAGTCTTGAAAAAGAGCACATACAGACCTGCAAGGTGGATAGAAGCATTGTTCCTCCTCCAACTCCCTCCTTGCAGCTCGAGGGTACAGAGTCATTACCAACAGGTCACTGGGCAATCAGTCTCTTCAGATAATATGATTTGCCTTCCTACAGCAAACAAAACCCTTGTCCCCACCCCCAAAACTAGATTTAAGTTAAAAACCCTCACAGGGTAACAGGACAAGACACAAGACCACTAGGAACTGGACCAGCTCTCTGGCGTTCTCTTACCACCTCATCAGAAGAGAATTCCAGCTATCTCACTAAGCCACACTAAATAAAAACCTATGAAACTCTGATGAAAGCAACCTTTCCTGAACAGATTCTATCCACAGAATTAAATTGCCTTACACAGCGTTCAAGGCCTACACAATTGACTCAAACTACCTTTATAATCTTATTTCTCATCATATCTCCAAATATTGGTAACCCCAGCCACACAGTGTTATTCATTATTTCTAAATCACTCTCTACCCTTTCCCATCTTCTTGTCAAGGTTTCCCTTGTTGCCTCTGCCTAGGAGCCCCTTCTCTCCTTTAAACTCCCTGAAATCTTCCCTATTATTAAAGATCCATTTTTCAAGATCCAAATCCTTCCCAAAGTCTTCCAAAACCCCTAAATTGGAATTAATGTCTTCCCCTCCTCATCTCTTATGACATTTTCCTTGTACTTCCATTTTAATACTTATCACTGTCTGTCTTCTATGGCCATCTATAACCTTGCTTCTCCCATTAGACTGTGAATGTTTTATTAGCTAATACATACTCTGGCATGTTAGCTAATAAAACATAGTGCACTCCATATGCTAATCCAAAGATACACAACAAATGTGTTGAGTTAACTGGAGATGAGATGAAAATGAACTAAAGAGAGCTGTTCACTCAGATCTCAATTTTTACTACCCCATTTGACATTTATTTTTAAAACAATAGCTGGATTTTGTCACTAAGCCAAGCAGCAGATTGAAAAGGAACTAAATCTTGAATTTCCTTTGCAATTTTGAAGAGGAAACCCATAGGCGACACCTTCCCTGACAAAGGAAAGAGGAACGAAAGCGCACAAAGAGGGGGGTTGAGGTCATAGCACAAAAGGAAATCCCATTTTCTAATCTCCACAAGATGGTTGAGTTGCTGATCTCTCCTGTTGCATCAGAGCAATAAAACATGTCAAGGAAGGGCCACAGATGTCACGACCATGGGAAAAGCAGGTATGAAACAATCACAGTCAAGGTGCTCGGCAGGTCCATCGCAATTTTCTTCCCTTTCCTTTTTCTAACCAAATCATAGAAAAATGACGTCAATTTTAAAGCCAGTTATGTATTTGTTACAGAATATTGAACCAATATCGAATGCAAACATCTTCCACAGTCATTTCCAAATCAGTTGACATTATTTAAAATACCCTGGAGAACTTGTCCCTTCTTATTGGTCCCAAGAATAGTGATGTTATGATGATTTTAAAAGACACAAAAGTTGTGTTTTTTACTCCTTTTCCTCCCAAATTCAAAAGCAAAATTGCTCCTGCTTCTCAGTCATTGATTCAAAAAGCACTAATTGAGTTCTTGCTATCTTCCAGTCCCTCTGCGAAGAGGTAGAGGCAAATGGTAGAAAACCTGACCTCATGGAGCTTACTTAGCCTTAGGAGAGACAGACTTCAACTAATTGCATGGATACATATAAAGTTTACCACAATCGAGGGAAATTTTTTGAAAAAAAAAACATAAGGCTCCATAACAATCGGATCTGAGTTCATCTACAAAGAGAAAGCTTCCCTAGACAAGGTTTATACCGTGGGATTTGAAAGTTGAGTGTGAGTTAAATAGGGCATGAGGAAGGAGAATGTCCCAGGAAGAAGGAAAATAGCACTCACAGACCTTGCCTCTTGAAAAAAAAAAAAAATCTTTAAAACCCATCACTGTCATAACAGCATCCCCTTCTCTCTCTCCTTGCGGTATCTACCTATCTAGTGACCGAGTTCCTGGGGTTCTATATAGTATTTATTCAATAAAAGTTAATTATTTAGCTGTTTGGGAAGATTAAAAATTAAGACTATGGCCGGGTACAGTGGTTCATGCCTGTAATTCTAGCACTCTGGGAGGCAGAGGCAGGAGGATCACTTGAGCTCAGGAGCTCAAGACCAGCCTGAGCAAGAGTGCTACCCAGTCTCTTCTAAAAATAGAAAAAAAAAAAATAGCCAGGCATTATGGTAGGTGCCTGTAGTCCCAGCTACTAGGGAGGCTGAAGCAGGAGGATCACCTGGACCCAAGCCTTTGGGGTTGCTGAGGTAGGCTAATGCCACTGCACTCCAACCTAGAGTAACAGAGTGAGACTCTGTCTTAAAAAAAAAAAAAAAGAAAAGAAAAGAAAGAAAGAAATTAAGACTGCTTAAGAAATTGGGTGATAAACATGTCTTAATATGAGGTAGAAAAAAATAGATGTGAATAGCTGAGTGTGTCCTGAAATGTTTGAATTCAGTTTCTCATTGTATAATTCATTCTCCTTTGTCCTCTTCTCCCCCAGGGCCAGCGACAGTCACAGGGACAAAATCATCCTTTACTATTTGCTTTCAAAAGAAAGGAGCACATGAAACACAACTCAGAAAAGACATCATTATCAATTTTTCTGAGCATTTTGTCACTGAACATACTAAGTCATGCAACATTTATACACTTTGAGGATCTTAGGATAGAAACCAATATTTTGGCAAAAAAATAATAATAATACATCAGACAAAAGGAGGCTGGTTTTTACATTTAAGAGTTTATTTTTTTTTTAATTTCCAAAGTTTGTTTCCCTGATACAAAATGACTTTGGGAAGCATGATTTAACTTTTTACCTACTAGCCGGCATGTTCTGATTTCAGCCTTGACAGGGGCAGCACATTAATCTCTTCCCACAATCCTGACACACAGGATTGGCATAGCACTTACCAATTCACCTTTCACTTAAACTGGTATTTTTAGCTGCACTACATCCAACATCTCGGTTTCTATCTTTTTAGCATAAGGTACGTTGGGGTCAAACCTCTATTTCTTGAGCTGTGTTTAATAAATAAAACTAATGGCTGAGATTGATTCCCCATTTAGACAGCAAACTATAAAACCTAAGATGGATCGTGTAATTTGCAGCTCTATGACAAGTATTAAATTTCTAGACATAAGATAAATAATTCATGTAAATAAGAACGTGAAGACACCCAAGAATGAAGTCTGTGGTTATCCTTTTCCAATAGCTAAAATAAATGACAAATTTGATTAACTCTTGTCTGAGAAGGTCCTATAAATGGATTTTAACTAACCACTAATTGAGACTGGTATAAAGATTAAGAAAATTCTGTTTTCTGTCCATGACCAAAGATTTTCTTAATTAAATATCTAGACTCCTCAAAAAGTGATCTCTATGTCTACAACTTTCTTACACTAAAGTCAACCTACCACCTTGTGATTTGGAGAATTAAAGTCCCCCAGATAAATAAAAGAGGGAAAAAATCAGGCATAAGTGATACAAGTACTAAATTCTCCTTCTAGTGCCCACCAAGTAAAACCCAGTGGATAAAAATATGAAGTAGGTGTTGAATGTTGTTTAGGCTTCTTATACACTTAAATTAGTATGCTTGCCATAATCACCTAACCCTTCAAATTTTTTAACTTGCAAGATAGGAATAAAAAGTTTGCTTTTTCATAGGGTGCCCTCATGGTTTAATTAGATTTGAGGGAACTAAAATAATCCTGAGATCCTTAGAGGAAGATAAACAGATGATATCTTTTTTTATTTTTTATTTTTTTTGTCAGAACCTTTAATGAAGAACTGTGCCCATCTGCCCTGTCTCTGGGACCTTCCTGCCTGGGATTAGAGAGGGACTGAATTTCTGAGCCACCAAGAACAGGACCTGTGACCAGATGGTGTAGATCTCTGCCCCTTGGGATGCAAAGGTGAGATCATTCAGGTCTTTGGCAGCTCAGAGAGTACTTGAGTACTGATGTTCAGTGCTCTGGTCAGTTAAGTCTTCCCTGAGTTAAGTCTATAAGAGAGCAGACTAGGTTTTTCTGGAATGTTCTAAAGGTAAAAAGACTCCCTGCTTTCCAATATTTACAAGTTTGTGATGAGAATTATAGGCACTTAACTTGACGTATTTTAAACTTTAGAAGAATTTTTATTATTACTATCATTTTATGGATGAGAAAACAAAGGCACAGAAAAGAGAGTTTGGTAATTTCGCTAGTGCAACAGAGACAGTGAGGAACACAAATGAAATTCAACCTCCAGCTTTGACCTTACTCTTACCCTGTTGTTTACAGAATAGCTAAGAGACTTGCAACTGAGGATTTCTTTTGTGTTAAATTTTGTTCTTCTCACAGAATTAAAAAGGTCAACTCATCTTCATCAGGGATAATGATTTGAATTTTAGAAATTCTCGGGTATTTGTTTAAAAGTGCTGAGATAATGTCAGTTCTGGATATAGAGTCTCCTGTGTCATCATATTTCCCTGGGATGCAATTACTCGAGACAACTAAGTTTCTGTAGTAACCCTATTAAGCTACAATGACCAAAGAGCCCCTCACTACATGTGGTACCGAACCAGTCTTTCAAAGTTTTTTGTGACAATTAGATAAGAGATAACATTTTGAGTATAAATGTACTATTTAACCTAAATAGATTAAAACAAAAGCTTTATATTATCTGAGCAGGGAGGGTTGGAGCAATGAAGTGTCCTGGAGAATCTTCCAGCTGCTTTACAGCCTCAACAATCCACAGGCTACTCCCTAAGCCTGGGGACCATGTCACTTATGGCTGCTCCAGCCCCTTTCTTCCCTATCAAATTTGAAACTAGCACTTTCAGTGTAAAACCCTTAACTCAGGGCTTTTTGGTTGTTGTTTGCAAAGCCTGTCAGTGGGTTTCCAGGCTAGGATATATGAGGCAAAAAGAAAACCCAGGGAACTCATATCTGTGTCATTCCTTGGTGTCAAGGTCCCTAAAGAATGTGCCCTTTTCTCTTTACCTTTCAGCCTTATGTTTGTTTTGCATACCATATCCAGAGTTTTTAGATGTCCTTAACGGGAGAAATAAGGAAAGGTGTGTCTACTCCATCTTTACAGAAACCATAAGTGGTAGTCCCCTTAGCCTGCCTTTTTTAAAAAATTTAAAATTTTTTTTTAAAAAATTATATATATACACACACACACACACATAGGAAGGCTGTCTGGAAAGTATCCAGCCACACATACCTGTACTTTTTGTATTACAAGGATACTTTCCAGACAGTCCTCACATTTGTAAATACACATACACACACATAATGAAATTTACCATGTTCACCATTTTAAGTATATAGTTCAGTGACATTGGGTATATTCTCAGTGTTGAACAACCACCATCATCATCCATCTCCAGAACTTTTTCATCACTTCAAACAGAGTCTCTATAACCATTAAACAATAACTCCCCGTTCCTTCCTCTCCCCAGTCCCTGGTAACTTTCATTTTCTGTGCCTAGGAATTAACCTATTGTAGATATTTTATGTAAGTGGAACCATACAAATAGTGTTTCCATTTGTGACTGGCTCACTTCACTTAGCATAATGCTTCAAGATTCATCCATGTTGTAGCATGTGTCAGAATTTTCCTCCTTTTAAAGGCGGAAAATTTCATTGTATGGCTATAGCTCATTCTGTTCACCCATTCATCTGTTGAGGGACACCGTTGTTATTTCCTAACTTGCCTTTTGACAAGGTAGGGCTGAGCTAAAGTGAGAGGGGAGAGTGGAAGTGTGAGAAAATGTCCTCAGTTAGCCGACTCCCTTCTTTCAGCATTAGGCACAGAAGAACAGGGACAACCTGACTGTTAGGATGCAGCCCTGAAACAATCTGCATTCAAACTCCTTTAGAAAACACCAAAGAGGCTATTTTAGAATTTACATGGCTTGTAGACTGTGCTTACTCACTTTAATAACAACCCAGTATAGATTTATTCACAATATAATCTGATACTTTTTAAATGCCATAAAGAAAAGAAAAGAATATTATGAGTCTATGCACATCCCTGTTCCTCCAGGCATCATCAGTCCCTGTCAGAGTACAGCGCTACTCAGCCTTCCCTGTGCTGTCACCAAGCCTCAGAAAACCAGCCAACCAAAACCACAGGGGAAAACAGAAATGGGAAAACTGTACACATATGTAAGTGTTGGTAAATGCCTTTACACCCACTTATTTTTGTGGAAAGCATATTTAAGATATCAACTTCTAAGGGTATATAATTAAGGGTATGAAATAAAATGCTTGCTTAAAGGCTGTAGAATCTGAGGAATTGAGAACAGAGTGACTCGCTGAAAGAATCCATGATACCACAAGGGCAAGCATAAATCTGCATCCGTGTTCCCAGGGGTTGAGCTGATGTCACATACATCTGCATCCATGCTCCCAGAGGGCCGAGTTGATGTCACATACATCTGCATCCATGCTCCCAGAGGGCTGAGCTGATGTCACATACATCTGTATCCATGCTCCCAGAGGGCCGAGTTGATGTCACATACATCTGCGTCCATGCTCCCAGAGGGCCGAGTTGATGTCACATACATCTGCATCCATGTTCCCAGAGGGCTGAGATGACGTCACATACATCTGCGTCCATGTTCCCAGAGGGCTGAGCTGATGTCACATACATCTGCATCCATGTTCCCGGAGGGCCGAGCTGATGTCACATACATCTGCATCCATGTTCCCGGAGGGCCGAGTTGATGTCACATACATCTGCATCCATGCTCCCAGAGGGCTGAGCTGATGTCACATACATCTGTATCCATGCTCCCAGAGGGCTGAGCTGATGTCACATACATCTGCGTCCATGTTCCCAGAGGGCTGAGCTGATGTCACATACA
>CAUYQV010035930.1:0-14887 GCA_963574575.1 Galagoides demidoff | reverse complement strand
GCTACCCCCCTGGGTAGAGTGCCATGGCATCACAGCTCATAGCAACCTCCAACTCCTGGGCTCAAGCGAGTCTCCTGCCTCCGCCTCCCAAGTAGCTGGACCCACAGGCACCCGCCACAATGCCTGGCCATTTTCTGGTTGCAGCCATCATTGTTGTTTGGCGGGCCCGGGCTGGGGATTCGAACCCGCCACCTTAGGTGTATGTGGCTGGCGCCTTAGCTGATTGAGCCACAGGCGCCGAGCCACATTTGTAATTTTTCAAAAGTGTTTATAGGCATGAAGAACAGTTAGGCCTCCTTGCCAGGAGTTGAAGATGGCACAAAGGCAAATTCCTTGAATTTTGGTGAAGGAGGGTATGAAGAGAGGTAAGATAAAACAGGTTTAGGTAGATTTTAAATCTGAATTCTAGCCATAGTTACTAGCCCAGGAGGGTCTGTATCTGCATCTGAGGTGAAAGAGGAATGTTCTTTTTCATCCTCTCATTCTTCATCTTGTAACTCCTCTTGGAATTCAACAAGAAGGGGCTCTTCTGCTGGAGGAGAAGGGGATACACCTAGTACAGATTGGAGAAAGGACTCTAATTGATTAACATAAATATGACAGCCACTGGTTTTTAACATAGATTTAAGCATTTGAATAAGAGTTTTTGTTCCTTTGAGCCTGATTGACCCATATTTTTTTATGCCTGATGAGGACTGCCCCTGCACTCCCCCAAAATTTCCTTACCAACTGCGCAGTTTCCATTCTTCATTCTCACGGGAGTTCCCTTGCTGCATGCATGTACTATTCCATACTCAGGACCCTTTTCAGGGTGCTGCCTGTTGTGAAGCAGCATGGCAAAGGGGAGCAAACTAGAGTGGAATGGGTGGGGAATGAGGAAAATACAGTACAAGAGAAGATACAGAGACAAAGAATGGGATAGGGAGGGTTGACTGAGCTGATGGCTGCAGCCAGCACCAAAGCACAAAATCAGCTTTATTTTATAGTCTCTGTACAGGGTTGTCCAATAGGTAGTAGCATAGAGAGTATGGGGAAGTAACATAAACAAAAGACATAATTTTGGTCTTACAGTATGACAGGAAGATGCAAATGACTTGAATAAAGAGAAATCACCTTGTTTATGGTTTCTACTCAACTTTGTTAACATAGGATGAGGAGTAAGAAAGAAAGATCACAAGGATCTCTGCATAGGTAACAAAACAAAGGAAGAAGATATGACTTAGTGGTTACTACTCAACTTTGTTAGCATATGACAAAGAGAAGGAAGAGAAAGATTACAAGGATCTCTGCACTGTTAACTAGGCAAAGAGCTATGTGACTTCTGGCAGAGGGAGCATGAAGAAAGGAATAAGGCTGTTTTGGGAAAGGAAGAGAAGCTGTTGGGGATTCATTCCCTGAATGTTCCCCAGGCTGTGGGAGCCCTGCTGTCTCATAGCCCTCTCTCCATAAACTGGACAGATCATCTAAACAAAAACTAAACAAGAATACAAAGGACTTAAATGTGATCCTAAAACAAATGATATTAATAGACATATACAGAACATAACATTCCTAAGAAAAAGAATACAGTTCTTCCTTGTCAGCTCATGGCACATACTCCAAAATAAATCACATTATGGATATAAATCAAACCTCAGAAAAATTAAGGGAATAGAAATTGTACCATGTCTCTTCTCAGCCACAAGGCTATAAAGGTGAAGCTCAACTCAAACAAAAATTTTCATCCCTGGGTGGCACCTGTGGCTCAAAGGAGTAAGACGCTGGCCCCATATGCTAGAGGTGGTGTGTTCAAACCCAGCTCCAGCCAAAAACTGCAAAAAAAAAAAAAATTTCATCTCCACACAAAGTCTTGGAAACTAAATAACCTTATGCTGAATGATAGTTGGGTTCAGAAAGAGATAAAACAAGAATTTGTTAATTTCCTCAAACATAACAACGAGGACACAAGTTACCAAAACCAGTGGGATACAGCAAAAACAGTCCTGAGAAGTAAATTTATTGTGATAGTTGCCTACTTTGAAAACAGAAAGTTACCACATCAGTGCACTCACAAACCATCTTATGGAATTGGAAAAAGAAGAACAATCTAACCCTAAATAGAAGAAATAGAAAGAAAAGAAATAGCCAAAATTTAAAAAGAGATTTATGAAATTGAAAACAAAAACCCCCCAGAAAATTAAGGAAACAAAAAGTTGATTTTTTGAAAAATAAATAAAATAAACATTTGGCCAGACTAACTAGAAACAGAAAATTAAAATCTCTGGTAACCTCAATCAGGAATGATAAAGGGGAAAAAAACCAGATGCCACAGAGATACAAGAGATTATCTCTGAATACTACAAGAAACTCTATGCCCAGAAATTTGACAATGTTGAGAAAAATGTATCAATACTTGGAATTACACTCTCTCCTAGACTTAATCAAGGATAAATAGATTTCCTGAATACACCAATTTCAAGCACTTAGACCAAAGAAACAATAACAAATCTACCAACTAAAATGTGACCTGCTCTAGATGGCTTCACACCAGAATTCTATCAACTCTTCAAAGAAGGGCTTATACCAATACTACAGAAATTACTCCAAAAAATTGAGAAGGAAGGAATCTTCACCAACACATTCTATGAAGCAAACATATCCTAGACATCAAAACCATGAGAAGATCCAATCCCAAAACAGAACTACACACCGATCTCACTAGAGTGCACATAGATACAGAAATTCTCAATAAACACCTAGTCAATATCAGTTTGCATTCCAATCAGCAGTGCAGAAGTGTTCCTTTTTCTCCACATCCAGGCAAATATCTATAGTTTTGGGTTTTTATGATGTGGACTAATCCTACTGGAGTTAGATTATATCTCAAGTGGTTTTGATTTCATTTCTCTGATGATTAAGGATGATGGGCATTTTTTCATGTGTCTATAGGCCATGCTCCTGTCTTATTTAAAGAAGTTTCAATTCAAATCCCTTGCCCACAGTGAGATCACTGCTGGTGGGAATGCAAACTAATACATTCCTTTCGGAAAGAAGTTTTGAGATCACTTAGGGTTCTAAAGATAGACCCACCATTAGATCCTGCAATGCCTCCACTAGGTATATATCCAGAAGACCAAAAATTATTTTATAAGAAAAATATTTGCACTAGAATGTTTATTGTAGCCCAATTAATAATTGCTAAGTCATGAAAGAAGCTCAAGTGCCTATTGACCCACAAATGGATTAATAAATTGTGGTATATGTACACTACAAAATATTATGCATCCTTAATAAATGATGGAGACTTTACCTCTTTTATGTTTACATGGATGGAGCTGGAACATATTCTTCTTAGAAAAGTATCACGAGAATGGAAGAAAAAGTATCCAATGTACTCACTTCTACTGTGAAACCAATATATAAGCGCCCACACTTCCATATGAAAGCTATAATCCAACTACAGCCCAAGATGAAGGGGAAGGTGGAGGGGGAGGGGAGGGGCTGGGGAGGATGGATGAAGGGAGAGTAGTGTGTTGGACCACATCTATGTTGCATTTTACAAGGGTACATGTCAAATCTACTGAATGCAGAATATTAATGTCTTAACACAATAATTAGAAAGTGCAGTGAGGGCTATGTTAACCAGTTTGATGTATTTCAAATTGTACATAAAACCAGCATATTGTACCCCATAAATGCATTAATGTACACAGCTATGATTTAATAAAAATAAATAAATAAATAAAAATCCTAGGCAATAGATTACAGTTTATCACTAAAAAATTCATACATCACAATCAAGTAGGTTTCATCCCAGGGTTGCAAGGCTAGTTTAACATACTCAAGTCCATAAACATAATTCATCATATCAATGAAAGCAAAAACAAAGACCATATGATCCTCTCAATAGATGCAGAAAAAGAATTCAATAAAATTCAACACCCTTTCCTAATTAGAACTCTGAAGAATATGCGCATTGGTAGCACTTTTTTTTTTTTTTTTGAGACAGAGCCTCAAGCTGTCCCCCTGGGTATAGTGTTGTGGCATCACAGCTCACAGCAACCGCTAACTCCTGGGCTCAAGCGAGTCTCCTGCCTCAGCCTCCCAAGTAGCTGGGACCACAGGCACCCACCACAATGCCTGGCTATTTTTTGGTTGCAGCCAGGTCCAGGTTGGATTTGAACCTGTCACGTTAGGTATATGTGGCTGGCGCCTTAGCCAATTGAGCCGCAGGTGCCAAGCCTGGTGGCACTTTCTTAAACTGACTGAAGCCATCTATGACAAACCCACAGTTAATTTTGTATTAAATGGAGTAAAACTGAAAGCTTTTCCATTCAGAACTGGAATAAGACAAGGTTGTCCTCTATCACCACTACTATTAAACATAGTGCTGGATGTACTAACCAATGCAATCAGGCTAGAGAAGGAAATAAATGGCATCCAAATGAGGGCAGAGGAAGTGAAACTCTCCCTCTTTGCTGACGATATGATCTTATACTTAGAGAACCCCAAGGACTCAACCACAAGATCCCTGGAAATGATCAAAAAACACAGTAATACCACAGGATATAAAAGCAATGTCCACAAATCAAAAGCCTTTGTATATGCCAATGGTAGCCAAAATTAGAAGCTAATCAAGGACACAATTTCCTTCACATTAGCTTCAAAGAAAATGAAATACCTAGGAATATACCCAACAATGGAGGTGAAGGACCTCTATAAAGAAAAATACAAACCCTAAGAAAAGAAATAAAAGATATTAACAAATGGAAGAACATACTATGGTCATAGCTGGTAAGAATCAACATTGCTAAAATGTCTATACTTCTGAAAGCAATCTACAGATTAACTGCAATCTTGATTAAAATACTAACAACATACTTTCAGGATTTGGAAAAAATAGAGTGGTGTCTGTGGCTAGGTGGGTAGGGAGTTGGGCCCATATACTGAGGGTGGCAGGTTTGAACTTGGTCCCAGCCAAACTGCAACAAAAAACTTTTAATTCTATAAAGGCAAAAGTGGAAACCTAATATACACATGTATAAGTAAGAAAAATTTATTTAAAAAAGAACAAAAAATGTAACCAGATATTGGACCTTGTGTCAGGTGCCTATAGTCCCAGGTACTTGGGAGGCTGAGGCAAGAGAGTCACCTAAGCCCAGGAGTTGGAGGTTGCTGTGAGCTGTGACACAACAGCACTCTACAGAGGGTGATAAAGTGAGACTCTATCTCTAAAAATAAACAAACAAACACACACAAAAAGATTTGGAAAAAATCATTCTTTGTTTTGTATGGAACCAGAAAAAAACCCTGTATAGCTAAGGCAATTCCTAGTAATAAGAACAAGGTTGGGGGCATTAGCCTACCAGACTTTAGGATGTACTACAAGGCCATAGTGATCAAAACAACATGGTATTCACACAAAAATAGACATATACATCTGAGATCGAATAGAAAACCATGAGATTAATCTGAAATCTTACAGCCACCTGATCTTTGATAAACCAAATAAGAACATACACTTGGGGAAAGAATCACTATTCAATAAATGGTGCTGGAAGAACTGGATATCCACATGTAAAAGACTGAAACTGGACCCACACATTTCTCCACTCACTAATATTGATTCAAGATAGATAAAAGATCTAAATCTAAGGCATGAATCAATAAAAGTCCTTGAGGAAAGCATGGGGATGAGACTCGAAGATATCAGCCAGGGGAAAGATTTTTATGAAGAAGACTTCTGTGGCAGTTGCAACAACAACACAAATAAACAAATGGGACTTAATTAAACTGAAAAGCTTCTGTAAAGCTAAAACAAGAACCAAAGCAAATAGATGACCATCAGACTGAGAAAAGTCATTTGCATATTATGAATCAGACAAAAGCTTGATAACTAGAATCTAAAGAGTACTCAAATTTGGTTGGGGTCCAGGTGCTGGCTTCCAGGACTGCCTCAAGGAGCAACTGTTCATGCTGCGATAATAGCAACTGTGAACTCCTGTGATAATTAACCAAGAATAGCTTTATTTGTACAACCTCACCTCTGAAGAAGAAAATGGCCTTTCCTGAGTTTTCTTTACATGTGCCAAGTCTGGAGAAGCTTGCTGGAGTTATGCAGAAAGGACTAAAAGATAACTTTGCAGATGCCTTTCCCATAAAAGGTATCTGTGGGAAAACTAGAATTGCAGAAGTAGGAGGTGTGCTGTACTTATTGCCTCATGTAAACCCAAAAAAAAAAAAAGTTTATGACGTGAATAATATTGCAAAAGAAATCAAGCTGCCTGGAGCTTTTATTCTTGGAGCAGGGGCAGGTCCATTTCAGACTTTTGGGTTTAATTCTAAGTTTATGCCAATTATTCAAACAGAACGTGAACACAAACCTCCTGTGAATGGAAGTTATTTTTCCCACGTTAGCCCTGCATATGGAGGGTTCCTACTAGAGAAATACAGTGAGAAATATCATGATTTTGGGTGTGAATTACTGGCTAATCTTTTTGCCAGTGAAGGCCAACCTGGCAAGGTCATTAAGGTGCAAGCAAAAAGAACTGGACATCTTAATTTTCTGACTTGTATGAGACAGACTCTGGTAAAACATTATGGAGATAAACCTGTAGGGATAGGAGGTACTTTTGTAATTCAGAAAGGAAAAGTGAATCTCACATTATGCCAGCAGGATTTTCTTCCTGCCCCTTGAACTCAGATGAAGAAGTCAATAAATGACTTCATTTTTATGAGATGAAGGCTCCTTTAGTTTTTCTGCCAGTTTTTGTCTTCAGAGTTCCAGGTTTTGATTTGCAACTGGAGCACACTCATTTTTTTAGTTATCATGGAGAAAGTGTACACTACCATTATGACACTACCCCAGATATAGTGGAATATCTTGGATACTTCTTACCTGTAGAACTTCTGTATCATATTAATCAATCATATTGATCAAGACCTATACAATTGGACAAGATTAAATCGGCTGATACTCATTTTCATTTTCATTTAGAAAAAGAAATAATTATGGTTGATTAACTCATTAATCAATTCAAATATAAAATCTAATAGAAATGATCTCACTACTTAAACCTCACTTTTTTTGTTGGCTTCAAAATGAAGGCACTATATTAACATTGTGTTCTATATTATTTTGTGAATCTATCTGAAAGAGCATATTGGGAACAAAGAAACCTAACTGAAATTTTCTTTAATTTTTTTACATACATACCAATGTCATTGTTTTTTTATTCTATAATATCAGGAAATCAGTGTTATGTTTATATATATTAAATATAAACATTATCAGGAATCGTGCAATTATTCCTACCATCTAATAACTTATATTTGTATGACATTATGGTTTTTCGAATGAATCTTACAACTTTGAATTGGATATTTCTGAGTATTAGAAAAATAAAGTGTTTATAATCATTTGGTGAGCTGTGATCACTTCACCATACTCCAGCCTGGGCAACTGAATGAGATTCCATCTCCTTTTTAAGAAAAAAAGAAAGAAATGTGGATAGTTGTTGTGAATGTTTGTATTGGATTTTAAAATCCAGTCCAGAAATTATACTTTTTTCATGGAACAAAGTGCCAAGGGGTGCACTTCAGCCTTTATGAAGTTAACCCATTCTCAGAAGTTGGCAGTTTGTCTTTCACAGACTATAGGGGATGCCAAGAGTCAGACGACCTCTGAGAAAGATGATCTGCGCTGAGGGGTGGACCCTCGGGCCATTTGTCCATATGTGCTCCTTATAGAGAAGGAGCCCAAGCCTTCAGCATGTAGTCATTTGTTAATTACTCCCCTCACCTGTGTTTTACAGGCTCAACAAAAGGCTAGTGTGGAGGTTGCTTGGGGCTGCCCTGCTAAGAAGGGCTAGTCCACCTCCTACGAGCTTGTACTTCTAATTCATGTCACACCTGGTTCCTTCCTGCTGTGATCAAGACCAGGGCCACAGGGGTCTGAGGGGTTGCAACATTTTGGCATAGCAAGCAGGATATGGCAGGACACAGCAGGACACAACAGGACATCAGGGATGTGGACCAAAGGGGACACTTGGAGGTAAAGTGAAGCCTTTTGTAGACAGTGGGAGGAAGTCCAAAGGGAAACTCTGCTCAGGGAAAGTGGGACCTTTGGCCAATCTAGAAGCTAGGGAATATAGTTAAGTTGGGCCTGATACCTGGCCAGTTCTGGGACCTGACAAGTGTTGGCAGGAGTGGTATGAGACAAATAGTGCTGTGAGCAGGATTCAGTGAATGCAGACTGAGAGGAAAATAAGTTTTAGTAATAAGAAAAAAAGAGAAATAGAAATATTTAGAGGGAAAATAAATATCTAAGAAAGACAGCCAACAACAGGCCTTTCTCATTTGGTTTTCCCTCTTCTTTCCTATGTTTTCTCTTTCCAAATTTTAACTACTTCTTCTGTGGGAAAAATGCCAGTAAAAGCCTTTAGCCTCTTCTGTGAAGCAGCTGGAGAAAAAAGCAGAAAAAAGCCTTTAGACAAGAGGTAAAGAGAAAAGATAGAACTAGGAGATAAGAACCTTTAGTAAACAAGCCTTTATCCTCAGGGGTGAGAAAAGCCTTTGGCAAAACAGCAACAAGGAGAAAAGTTTTGGGAATAGGTTGCAAGAGTTTTTTAAGTTAGGGAAAAGAACTTCTAAGGGACTTTCCCTATATCTTTGCCCATTGCCAGCAGGAAATAACTTTTGAGAGATCAACACCCAAATCCCTTTTTGGCAGTTAAGAGTTCTGTTTAGAAAGAAAAGTGAGATAGATTGAGGAGGCTGGTGAAGAAATAGAGGAAGTGAAGTTTTGTAAAACTAAGACTCCAGAGTAAAAAACAGCTGAAGAGTTCCTGTCCCTTTAAGGCAGCCAAAGGTTCTAAGAATTGAAAAGGAAAGATTGTAAAAAGTAGAAAGCCGAAAGAAAGCCAGTAGAGAAAAATCATGGCAAATGAGATACAGCAGTTGAAATATCAAATGGAACAGCTTAAAGATGAGATTAAGATCATGGCAACTGATATAAAACAGTTGAGAGATGAGATGAATAATCTTATAGTAGAAGCAGGTAAATGCTATATTGACATTACAACTCAAATTGGGTAGCTGGAAGATCAGAGTGTAAATCCCCCAGTTAACATCAAATGCCATAAATGTGGGAAGCTAGGCCATAAGAGAAAAGAGTGTTTAAAAGGGGAAATTAAAAAAAGGGAAAAGAACGCTGAATGCTAAGGAAAAGGAACAAAGACCATGTAAACCTCCAGGTGTATGTCCCAAGTGTTTTTTTACAAGTGTTTTTTGCACTGGGCAAATGAATGCTGTTCTCGATTTGGTAAAAATGGAACACCTTTATTGTAGGTAAATTATCAGTTGGACCAGAATCAGGACACACTGGTAAAGGAAAGAAATTAAAACAGTGTCTTTATTTCAAACTATTCTCAGACAAACAGTATAATTCAATTCTATGCCATGGGAACACTCTGCCAGCTTGGTTAGACCTGTGGTGCCTCAGTATAAAACTGAGGAAATTAAACAGGACCAATGGATTATGATGGAGAATAATTCAATTAAATATGTTTGTGGAATATTTGGTTATCCTGCATGGTGAAGGGGTAACCCAACTCTCATCAGCTTCTGTGTACTATAACTGGGTCCAGCTAAAGAGCCTGGACACGGCCCAAAGGGGAAAGGGACACTCTGAAGCAAGTGACTCCTTTGGAAGATTATAAGAGGGAGAACAAAGGGAGGGAAGAGTAACTGAGAGTTAAATCACCTTTTTGCTAGGGAGCTCTATTTGTAAAAAGAGTCTGAAATCAATTAGTAAAGATTCCACTGGAAAAGCAGTTTAAAGTAGGAAAAACTTTGCTACTGAGGAATTGTAAAGTGGTACCCCTGAAGGAACATAAGTAACAGAGTCTGCGAGAGGAACTGTGAAGGGCAAGACCATTAGTCCATGAGTAACAGTCTTTTGAAATCTGTGAAGGGTGAATTTAGGACAGCAAATAGCAAAACCTTTGGAATAGTGAAAGAAAAATCCTTGCTTGCAAAGATTACAAGGAAAGTGTTATCTTTTGTTCCTCTGTTAAGTAAATATCAAAAGGAAAGTTCATACAGTTAAAGAAATGGTAAATTCTCTCAGCTGAGATTTTCTCAGTTTGTTTTCTCAACTTAAAAAGACGTTTGAGGGAATTAACATTACAATCATGGTTTTTCCCTAACAGCAACTAATATTTTAAATCTGTATTGGGCTTCATCATTTAAAGAGCCCATAACTAGAATTCTGAACTTTGACAATTACCATATTTTGCCTAGCAAGAAAAGGGCTAGATAACAGAAAGAACTGCCCTTAGCACATTAAAAATTATTTTGTTTGTATATAAAAAGGAAGGGAAAGTTAGCAGCCCATATAGCTTAATAGTCCTAAGTATATGCTCATTAGAGTTCTTTTCACTTTCAGTCAGAATAGAAGCCTAGTTATGTACTATAATGCGGTTGAGGTTTTGCGCATATTATTACAGAACATCAAGAGAAGCAGTGGTTACCAGTCCACTGGATTAAACCTCAACACTCTAGCTGCCTCTCCCATATCACTGTCCATTATCAGCAGGAAGCAGTTAAGGCGGTTGGAACTTCTATGCAGATTGGGAAGATTGATACAGGATTTCATTATTTTGGGCTGTATATTAAGCCCCAGGTAAGCTTAGTATACATCTTCTAAACCTTGGAAGGATATGACAACAAAGACCTCAAACAGCAAGCTTTAAGGTAAAGGTTATTCTGGTATCGGCCAAGGTAAGAGAATTTCACTTGTTGGATGTATATCTGTTTCAGCTGATCTTTACTTAAGGTTATACTACTCTTGGAAAGGGTCTGAGTTTGGTACAGCCCTTTCCCAACCTAACATAACTTAGGGTGGTGGTTACTACTTCCCATGAAGGCTTCATGGGCCCTATGGATCAGCCCGTAGCACATAGCTGGGTGGTGATTAGCACAAAGGCAAAAATGCCTATACCAAGAGTCCAACAACCTGAGCAAGATGATCTGCAGCTGATGGGTGGACCATTGGGTCATTTGTCCTCAGGTGTTCCTTGTGGAAGAAGAGCCCTAGCCTTCAGCACGTAGTCATTTGTTAATTACTCCCCTCACCTGTGTTGTATGGACTCAATAAAAGACTAGTGCAGAGGTTGCTTGGGATTACCCTGCAAAGAAGGGATAGCCTGCCTCTCTCAAGTGTGCACTACTAACCTGCATCTTGCCTGGTTCCTTCCTGCAGTGATTGAGACCAGGGCCATTGGGGGCCCGATGGGTCACAACACAAATATTAATCTCTTATCAGATATATGATTTGGAACTATTTTCTCCCATTCTGTGGGCTGCCTTTTCACTCTTTTGGTATTGTTCTTTGATGCAAGGAAATTTTTAAATTTTATCAAGTCCATTTTATGTATTTTTTTCTTTTGTTATTTGCAATTTTGTCATATCCAAGTACTCATTGTCAAATTCTTTTTTTTTAATTTTTTTTATTGATTGATATCTGTATACATTAATGCAAACATGGGGTAAATTCAATGTCATAATTTTTTTCTTATATTTTCTTTTAGAGTTTCATCATTTTAAGCTCTTAGTTTTAGATCTTTCATCAATTTTGAGTTAATATTTGTATATAGTATAAGCTAACCACTCAATTATATTCTTTTGTATACAGGTACTGTTTTTTCCAGCACAATTTGTTGAAAACACTACATTGTCCCATATTGCATGGTCTTACAGACCTCTTTGGAAGTCATTTGACTATATATGAAAGAGTTTTTATGTTTAGATTCTCTATTTGATTTGTATATCGCTGTCTTTATGCTAATATCACAATGTTTTGATTACCATAGTTCTGTAAGAAATTTTGAAATAAGGAGGTCTGTGTCTTCCACCTTTTTTATCTTTTTCAAGATTATTTTGGCTATTCAGAGTTACCTGAAATATCATAGAACTTTTAGGATGGACTTTTTACTTCTGCCAAAAATGTCACTGGTGTAGTTATAGTGATTACATTGACTCTATCGATTGCTCTGGATAATACTGTCACCTTAACACATTGTTTCAATCCATCAACACATGATAGCTTTTCAGTTATTTGTTTCTTCCTTAATTTCCTTATAGAACTGTTTTCTAATTTTCAGTTTACAATTCTTCCAGCTTTTATTAGAGCTCTCCAGAGAAATTGAACCAAAAGGAAACACACAAACACTGACATACATGCACATATATGGAGATTTAATATAAGAAATTGGCTCACATGATTATGGAGACCAAGTCCAAAATGGTTATTCACTATAGTTATCATGTCATACAACGGATCTCCATACACGTGGAACAGTCTATGTCCTTACAGGCTTCCAGTTTTATGCACTAAGTTTTCTGTAAGTTTTTTTTTCTTTCCTCAGTGCTGTCTCCCTTGCTGGCGGCTGTCCCAGCTTGGGGACAACTAGATGCCTGACAACTGGTGCCTGGAACAGGGACTGAGGTCAGCTCCAAGGAGGCAATGTGATTCCACTAAAGCCCAAAGCCCAGGTGAATACTGAACAACCAGTTACTCATCTCTTAGTAAGAGAGACGCACAGGAATCCTCTGTGAGCCTGGTGCCCTATCAGCATGATTACTATTTCTGTTGTTTCTTTTTCTAATTAACACCTGTAAGATTTATGCTCCCTGTTCTGTAAGAGCTATGCTCTTCACTCCGTAAGGTTTATGCTCGTCATTTTGTAAGATTTATTCTCTTTGTTCTGTCTAATTTATTCTCTTGGATCTGTCTTCTTACTTTCATTTTCACTCCCTAGCTACCTTATCTGCTGTGCCCAACCCAGTACCATATTACACCAAACATATTACTCAAATGGTGCCACCTTTTTTCCTTTTGCATTTCTCTATTTCTGTGAACCTCTCACTGCTTTCAGGCAGTCCTCTTTGACTCCTAGGTCGGCATTAAATAAGGTGTTTATACTGTTCTGCAGCAATGTGAGAGGCCAGAGACTACTTTCCCTTTTTATTTTTTCTTTTCCCTTTTCTCTGTTTCTCAGAACCCCATACAGCCTTCAGGCAGACTGCTTTGAGGCCCTCTGGGGGTCAAAGGTCTGCACCTGGTCAGAGGTATATACTGACCTGCCACAACGCTAAGAGGCAGAGATCTTTATTCCTTTATTTCACCCTTAATTACTCTCCCACTAATTGTCCTATCTCCCTAGGGAAAGATTGTCTCACTCAACTAATAGATTCTGGCAGAAGCCTCTCTCCTGTGTTTCCTGAATGAGACTTTTCCAAAGGAAGGTGACAGCCCGTCAGGGTGTCATTTGGTTGCTTTACTCTCTTATCCTTTCTCCCCATTCTGGCACCCATCCCCTTTCCACAGGAATATGTAGCAGCTTTAAAGCAGCAACTTCTTTCATTTCTCCTGTTCTCTTTTCATCACTTTGAACAGTTTCTATCTGTATTGTCTGGAGAATTGCAATGATACCCCCCAACCCCTTCCATACTATTTGGGATCTTTCCCACCTTATTCAGCAACTCCACTTGCAAAGGTCCTAGCAGGTTTTTTTTTTCCCCAGCTGAAAGTACTTTTTATGTTTTTTGCCTATTTTTTCTTTTACCCCCCAATTACCTTCATCTCACCCTTAATTATGGGTCAATCCCTTACTTACTCATAAACTCCAGCTACAGGAGCTTCTTCTAGTAGCTGGAGATAAAATGTCTGACAAAAAAGTTACTAATTTACTTTTTGTAATTTACCATCAATACCCTTGTTATCCCAAGGAGGGGTGTTTAAAATTGGCTGATTGGGAAAGAATAGGCACTGGCCTACGCCAACCCTCGGCCTAGTCACTGTTCCACATTTAACAACTTAGAACATGTGTTGTACACCTGTAAAACCCATCCAGCCAAGCCAACCCTCACTTTAAATACTAACCTCTAATTTTTCTAAATATTTCCCAAATAACCACCTTTTATTCCTTCCTTTCTTTCTCTCTCTCTTTTTTTTTTTTGAGACAGAGTCTCACTATGTCACCCTTAGTAGAGTACCATGGCATCACAGCTTACAACAACCAAAAACTCTTGGGCTCACGTTATTCTCTTGCCTCAGGCTCCCAAGTAGCTGGGACTATAGGTGCCTGACACAAGGCCTGGCTAGTGTTTGGTTGCAGATATCATTGTTGTTTAGCAGGCACAGGTTGGGCTTGATTCCTCCAGCTTTTGTGTATGTGGTCAGCGCCCTACTCACTGAGCTACGAGCACTGAGCCCCAAATAACCCCTTTTTAAATTATCCTAAAAATAAAGATTTTTCCACCACCATGAAGGAAATTAAGCCCACTGTCATGGTGGAAACTAAACATACTCCCACAGCATCACAGTCTCTTACATTATCTTGTTGTAAGACTATGCTAACTCCAGCTTTACAAGAATGCCCTGAGCCTGAGGATGATTTACAAGCTTTCCCTGTTCAAGTGTAGGGAGGCAGATATGCCCCCCATATAAACTTATGAGAGACCTGAGATCAGCAGTCAGAGAAAATGGCATTCAAAATAGTTACACCAGGAGCTTTATTGACAACACTGCCACTAGCAATATTGTCACTCCTTCTGACTAGAGATTAGTAAAGACTGTTGTTCCTCCTTCCCAATTTAAATCCTGACACTAGGGAAGGATAATCTATCCTGGGAATGTATGTCATCTCTCAGTTGGTCCCTGATATTTGGAATAAACTCCAAGAACTTGTAAAGGATGGCTCGACGCCTGTGGCTCAATCGGCTAAGGCGCCAGCCACGTACACCCAAGGTGGCGGGTTCGAATCCCCAGCCCGGGCCCGCCAAACAACAATGATGGCTGCAACCAAAAAATGGCCAGGCGTTGTGGCGGGCTGCCTGTGGTCCC
>CAUYQV010035928.1:0-60885 GCA_963574575.1 Galagoides demidoff | reverse complement strand
GATGGACACTTGGGCTTCTTCCATGATCTGGCAATTATGAATTGGGTTGCAATAAACATTCTGATACAAACATCTTTATTGTAATGTGGTTTTTTATCTTCTGGGTATATACCTAATAATGGAATTGTAGGATCGAATGGCAGGTCTATTTTTAGATCTCTAAGTGTTCTCCAGATTTCTTTCCAAAAGGAACGTATTTATTTGCATTCCCTGTTTTAAAATTATAACTGAGAAAATGACATGAAGGCTGTGTTGATCAGTTTGATGGAAGTATTTCAGATTGCATGTGAAAACCCCACACTGTACCCCAGAAGTGTATTAATGTACATAGTTATCATTCAATAAAAAAATTATAAAAAAAAAAAAAGATGCCATGGCCACCAAAGGCTGCCCTATGTTTCTCCAACATCATGCCCAGTTTGCGGGCACTGTCATCCTGCGGGGCTCAGACAGTGCTCAGACTGCTCTGCCCACCTCCGCCCCGGGGTGCTTATTCTATGCACAGCAGCACCTGCTTGCAGGTTTGTGCTAAAGAGTAAGTGAACCAACACCTGTGAAGCCCCTGCAGCCGTGGCTGGTATGGAGCAGGCTGTATGGAAGTATTCATTCCTCTTCTTCCTCCTCCAATCTACCAGGTACTGCAAACCAAGCCAGGCACTGAGATGAGGGAGTGGACAGTGAGGGCCTGCCTCCTCCCTGCCCTGGGGTCCTCACCTCTGTGGGCAGAACCCAGAGGCATCCTTGGGACCTTCCTCAGCAATAGAAACCTGCCCTTACCCTGGGTGGCTGCCCAAGAGGCAGGGAGGGGACCACCCCCTAAGCCTCCCATCAGGGTCTCCAAGGCACCAGACGTCAGAACTATTCCCTTAAACTACAAATGTATCCCATTTTGCTTCAACTTCATATTTATCTACTGAAAAACTATCTTTCATTAAGACCCTGAAGATTTCATTTCCTAGCAGAACCATTTCAATTAGAATTAACCTCCAATACAACACTTTTCAGCAAAATTGTCCTTTGTCTATTAAAAAAATAACACTAATAAAATGATCCCATGGCCACTCTCGACCACCCCATTTTTGGTACCACATAAAACCCTATTATTAGGTGATGTCTTAACATTAAATGGCCAGCCTCCTCCTACAGCTACAGCATCTCACACTGGCCTCCTTCTCACCCAGCACCCTGCCGTCGGCAGCCCTGGGAGGGGCCCAGCCCTCTGAAATGCCAGGTACTGCAGCCTTAAGAAAGTCTGGATTCCTCTTGGGAAATGATTGTAATTGATTCATTATTCAACAAATACTGGGTGTATAGTATATTCCAGGCACTAGGGGGTTAAAAAAATAAGGACAAATATCTCTTCGTTCAAGGAGCTCACAATCCTGTAGGGAAGACAAATGTAGATAACTTACAATACAGTTGGATGAGTTTGATAATGGAAATAAGTACCCGGTGGGTCCTTGCTGCAGGCTAATTTGTTAAAAATGTTTCCAAGTGCCGACAGGCTTTCCATCCTCAACACTGCTGCCGTACTCTTCACACCTACTCTCCAGCAATTCCCTGGATATCATCCATGTCAATTAATTCCATTACCTACCACGACCTTCCCTATCAACCCTTGTCCACGTAGCAAACTCCTGTTCATCCTCTCAAACCCATTTCCAACCATCCCAGCCATTTTAAACATTCTCCTTTCTATGCTATTTTCTACTTTTTTATATTTCTATTTTTTCCACATAATGTTCCTTAGTCTGATGAATTATTTGCATATCCATGTCTTTGGCTGTGCCATATGTTTCTTTAGGACCTAGTATAGCACCTGACCTACGACAGGTATTCTTGAATGCTCACTGAGCTGGGCTGTGTGTGAGACAGCACAGGAACGCTACCCAGCCCCCACAGATAACCACTATTTTTGAGAATTTGTGTGAGCCAGGCATCATCTTCACATCCATTTCTTCGTTTTTTTCCTCAAAACAACTCTGAAAGCAGGAAGCATCACAAATGGCTTCTCTAGTCAGCGATACCTTTCCCAAAGAATAGATTGTGTAAGTGATGACTTTCCTCCGTGTCTCTCTCTCTCTCTGCTTCTTTCTCTGACTCTCTCTCATATAAATACACACCCACACACACACTTACAAGCCGGCTTAAAACCTCACCTACTGCTGGTAGGAGTTGATAATGTGACTTAGGTATCTCACCTCTGTGTTCCCATAGTGAACGGTGCGCGTCCCCACACCTGCGCATCAGTGTGGCATAACTACAGGTCTGGCCGTTTCCTTCCTTCTTTAGATCATCTCTGGCTTGAAGCAGGCATGTCCCCCTTTTTATACCAAATAACTATCATGGTCTTAGACACAGTAAGTGCTCAATAAATACTTCTAGTAGAAGGAAAGAAGGAAGGAAGGGAAAGACGGAAGGACAGAGGGTGATGTCTTCCCTGGACCGAGGATTACTACTCTTAAAACCCAAATATTCTTCAACTGGGTGCTGAGATTAGGGAATGTACTGGTGTCTATAGGTAGCTTCTAATAAATCTGGGGATTTGTAATTACTGAGTTAACCATTCACATGCGATATGTCAATCATCCTCATTTTATAAAGAAAAAACTAAGGAATATTGGTAAAATAAATGGCCTCCATAGTCTAAGTCGGCTTTAGACAAAGAGCTCTTTACTTCTGTCCTGCTGCTTTAACTCTTGGTCCCAGCACTGCCCCAGATGGTCCCACTGGCCTCTGTTGTGTTCACCAAGCAAAGGTGGGCAGAGCCAACAGAAACTGTGTTCATTTATTTAGTAAACGCTCTTCCTAGACATTCTGTGCCAGGTCCTCTACCAGGCTCTGGGGATACAGAGCCCTACCCTGTAAGAGCGCATCTTTCAGGACAGACACCTGTGCCACCATCCCCATGCAGCCGACACCCGAAAGCACTAGAAGTAAGCACGTGGCCCTGGCACCATCATGCTCCCAACTGGCCAATACAGCTTTTAAACGTACTTAAGGAGCAAAGAGAACAAAAGGATAAATACCTGAAGTTGAACTGGCCAGATTTGAGCCTTCGAATTTGAGAGACTTTGGGAAATAATAAGTTAGACATTGAAAACAAACATGAACTGTGTCCACGTTACATTTTCTTGCATCACATTTGACAATCATGTTATCTGTGATAAATGCCTTTCCAGAGAAAATCTCCAGATTTATTTGAAGCTACTTGTAGACTAAGTCCAGGCAACCTCTGACCCATATTTTGCTATCAGACAAGTAGCCAACTATCCACAGATCCCGTGCCAGAGGGTCATGTGACATATTCCTCTCCTAAGACACAGAGGGCAGGGTGGGCTGTGCTCAGCACTGCTCATGAAGGACACTCAGAGTGAGCCTGCTGTCCTCCCGGGATCTCTCTTCCCACTTTCTCCCCTTCCCCGGGTACCATGTAATAGGTTCCTCACTCTCCCCCCAGCTCCCAGCTCCCTGTGAGATAGTTGGTCCAGGTCAGCCCAGTTCCCAAAGGGCCCCGACTGACGCTCAGCCGGTAGGTTCACAGGGTGGGCCAGACCCTCACCTGAGCCAAGGAGATGAAAACGCAGCTCCTTCTGGACTAGAGGACCAGAAGCGATCACCCCCTCCCGCCCCTCATGCTTCACCCCAGGACTTCCAGACACCTGGGGGTGGGTCCCGGGCGGGTATGAGCTGTCACACTGTCCTGCCACCCAGAGCACTCCCACTTCCAGGGCTCCTCCGACAGCAGGAAGGGGCTTAGAACCTGTGTAATTTCTCGTTGCGGTTAGCAGGTGACAGGCTCCTGTAACACGGCACCCATATGGCGTCACCCCTTCTGTTGAGCACAATTTTAGGGCAAGATTCATACCGCTTCTCTCTGTGCTCAAAATAGATGCCCAAAATTGGGATAGAATTTACATAAGTTGGCTGAAAGGACTGTGTTCAATTAAAAAGCTTTTGTTGCCAAGGAATTTTTTTAGTTGATACATATGCTCCTTTATTGCAATCCTATGGGGGAAAGATTTCGGCACTCTCTGCCTCTCCTCTGTCTTTCTCTCTCTCCTTCCCTCCGTTAATAAATAAGAGGAGGGCAGCATGCATATGAGCCCAGAAAGCAGAGTGAGCAGCAAAGAAGATGCCACCCTTATGGAGTAACAGGGCCCTGGACCCAGGAGAAACAGACGTCAGCCACGGCCCTGCACAGCCCGGGCAGGGAAGACTGACAGACCACCCAGGAGAAGCACCGTCCCACTCTGCAATCGCCTCAAATCCACTAGGATGTGATTCCAGTTTCACTGACACTGGAGCATGCATTCAAAAATATAAAACATGCTTTTTTCAATCATGAAATAATATGGACAAAAAAAAATGGGGAAACAGAAAAGTAAAGAGGAAGAAAAAAAACCATTGGCAATTTTACCATTCAGAGAACTCTTAACACCTCTGAGTATTTTCTCCCAGCCTTTACTGAAACTGTGTATATTCACATAAATTTGGGATTGCAACATATAAATACTTTTGCATCTTGGCATTTAGGTTGAACATTGCATCATAATATCCTGAGCGTTTTTCTATACCAAGTACATTTCAAGAACAGCACCTATAATGGCTGAAGCATGAAGTATTTAACCGTTCCTCTATTTGGGATATTTATATTGTTTCTAATTTTATTGCTATCTCTACATAAATATTGCAGCAATTAGCGGCCACGACTCTTTTTACACACTTCAGATTTCTTCTTTAGGACAAATTTGCACGCACTGGGACTTGAGGTCTATATTCCACAGGGAAGATTAGGAGCCCTGAGTGTTAGCTCATGTGTTTTCCGCACTACCCGTGTCACATCAGGAATGACATTGGTGCTAAGGAAAGTAATTTGGTTATTGAGTATGTTTCTGTGGAAAGCTAAATGACCCGGGATCAAATATCTCCTGTTTTGCTGTCAGTGTCTGTTTCCCGTTTTGTGTGTAAGAGCGTCCGTCTGCCCTTCCTCTTCATGCTCACAGTTCCCGGGGAGGTTAATCAGCCACCACCTTCAGATTCAGGGGTGGTCCATCAGGTCACAGTGGAGGGCAGGTTTTGGATATCTGTCAGGCTGACAGAGGCTCTCTGTCCTTTGAGAGCACTACACAGGTGGGATGTAAGCCCAGCAACGCTAAGAGTCTACCCAAATATCAAGTTAACATGGAGGTGGGGAGAGTCCCACCAACACTGATGAACTCTGACCCACCTGTGCCAGAAGTCAACCTTCTGCAGTTAGGTGAGGCAGGGAATCCAATTTATTATTTAAAATTATTTGAATTCAGTTTCCACTGGGTACAACCTAAAATGTCCCGCTAACACACACTAGTTTCAAGGGTCAGAGCTTTGGGCCTCTCATCCCTGTGTTCTCTGCAAATGAGCTTGTGATAAACTACTTTATTACCTGACGCCTGCTGTGAGCGAGGTTCTGTGCTAACATCTGCTGGTGAAACTCCAGCAAAACCAGCTCTAGGAGTCTCGAAGTTTGAAGTCTGGCGCGGCAGTGGGGAAAGAACACAGCAAACAAATTAGGGCAGAGCCCGGGCCATACGGGAGGAACAGCGGGTGTTTCAGGGGAGAGGCGGGTCATATTCTGCTGGAAGGAATAGAAATCATTTTGTTACAGTGAGATTTAATTGGAGCCTTGAAACACTGGTAGAATTTTCATGAGTGGAGATAGAGAATTAGGAAATAGCATCATAGCAAAACACAACACCAGCGAAAGGGCAGACACTGGAAAGTCCTAGCCTTAGGCGAAGGTGAACGCAGAGACGCAGGGATTTTCGCCTCCTCCGCGCAGTGTCAACAGAGGTGACCGTTACTGGGTCCCAGATGGCATTCCTGGGCCACACGCTCCCTGAGAAGGCCCCTCACCTGAGAGTCAGAGCTCCAGAGCTATTTGTGAATCACTTTGGCAGCTTTGCTTTGTTCTGTTCCTTGGAGCCGGGCACACTCTCCACCCTCCTATCATAACCTTATCAGCCAACCCTAAAACCACCATTCCAATGTCTGACCAGGTGCAAAGCTAACTGGTAGGATTTCTGGACAGAATTCTGTGGCTCCGAGTTTTCCAAACGTTCCTGGTCATAAGAATTACCTGGGGTGCTGGGCAAACATACAGAATACTGAGTCTCACCTTTGCCCATCCTCACTCACTAGGCTCTGGCTGGGGCCCAGAAATCAGAGTTCTAAGAAAACACCAGAAGTGGTGATGTGGGTAAGTTTAGGAAACTGTGCCACTCAACAGAGCTATTCTGTCTGTAACATGTTAATTAATCACAATTACAAAAGCAGCTAGTTAACACATAGAAAAGTAGGCCTGTAAAGTAGAAAGATCACTGTCGAGGGAATTAGTTATCTTAGACTCCAGAGCAGTGATGTTCAGCCGGGGGGGCCACGGCACACTGGTGTCCCGTGAGAGAAGGTGTGCCATGAAATTTTTTTAAATAATTAAATTATTTTCAAAAGAAGTTCAAACCACAGTAAGTGTGTTCTTTTTTTAAAAAATTTTTGATCAACATAATTTAAGTGTGCCATGGGACGTTTAACTATAGGTTCAAGTGTGCTGGGAGATAAGAGAGGCTGAAAAACACTGCTCTAGATTCTAACACTCGCCAGCTGGGTGACTCTGACTAAATTATGTGACCTCTTTGAACCTGTACTTCAGCCTTAGCCAAATAGGAAGGCACTAACTACTTGCCTCTTTCCCTCCTAGCAATCTAACCAGATGATGCTTGTGAAAGTATATCATTTACGGAAAGAATTTACAGTTCACAATCTTGGCTGGCAAGCAAAAGCCATTGGATGATAAGTTTGGTGGAAGAGACACCTTCCACGGTGGCCAGAGGCTGGTGATATCAGCCCACGGAACCCCTCATTGTGTTCTCATTCTATTTTGTGACCTATGACAAAGCTCAAAGGCCATCTCAACAAATAGCAATTGGCATTTATTGAGCGCTTACTCTCCATCAAGCATAAGCTTGGATTAATTATTCAGATTGATCAATTTAATCCTCACAATAGCTCTGTGAAATAAATACTATTTTTATTGTCATTTTGTAGCTAGGGAAGCAGATATAAGCAAGGTAGAGTTAAATAAGCCACCCAAGGTATGACAGAGATATATTTGAATAACCTAGGAGAGGTCACACAGCTATCAGGGAGCAGTGTTAGGCTCTGAATCCAGACAGTCTGGCACCAGAGCCCCTATTTCTGACTCGCTAAACCACACGATTTTTCAAGATGATGGCTAGTCCCCACAAAGATGGGCAGAATACCCAGAGCTCACAGTCATGATGCCATCGCCCTCTAAAAGACGCAAAATGGTAGTTCCCTGGTTGATATCTATTTGCTTTCTATGGAGTTCAGCCTTAGCCCAAGTGTCTCTTAATCGTTATGGCAGAACACTGGAGCCTGATGGAACATTAGCAAATATTTACTCATGGTGGGTCTCAAGCTGGAGGCCTGTCTACCAAATGTGCCCCTGAGAGCTTGCAGTGCTCACGTCTGGGGATGGGAACACTGCCTATGTGAGATGGGCTCTGCGGTGGTCTGCCCCCCGCCCCGTCACACCTGTGTCACCTGCACAGCTATGAAGGCACCTGCCTGTGCACCTTTCATCCAGCTCTCCCCTCTAAGAGGAAACAGCCCGATGAATGAAATGGAGTCACCCAAGAAAAACACACAGCTGCATCCATCCTCAGTCACGGGGTCCAGCTCCCATGTCAGTGTCCTTCCCAGCCACAGTGAGGGGCCCCTCAGGGTCCAGATTGTCCAAAAACATCAGAAAGCACAGAAAGAGGGTGTGAGGAGAGCCGGGGGGGGGGGCACTACCCCGTCCCCTCCCAGTGGACTTTTCCTCAGCTACAGCCCAGGCCAGGCCAGGACAGCAGCCCAGAAGGCATCCATTGCCCATAGCACCCAGTAACTACAGGGGTGTGGCAGGGTCACTACTGCTTATCACAGCACCTGCAAAGCAGGAAGGGTTTGAAAAGTCTCCCCTCCCACCCAAGGAGGCAGGAGCGATGAGGCTGCCAATGTGATTGTGGGATTGTGGCATTTTAATTGAAGCCAGCAAGGAAGAATGGGAGAAACGGCAGCTTTCTCTCCGGCCCAGGGAAGAAAGGAGCGGGGGAGGAAGGCGGCACAAAGCCGGCCCGGCTGCGTGCAGGTTGCCATCTCCCAGCGGCTTGTAGCTCTGGAGAACTTTTAATAGAAATCTGCGGAATGAAATGGGCTACAGCTGTTTGCCTTGATAAATATATTTTATGCTACATGCCTCAACCGCCATCTGTTTGCTGATACGAGCACTTCTTCGTGGCAACTAAGGAGAAGTCATCAAAAAGCATAGCAGGAGATGGGTTTGGAGCAGGTAGAACGGAGGGTGGGGGAGGGCACTGTCTTCAAATTGGAAGGGGCTGGCCTGGGGACAAAGAAGCTGGGGTGGGCGCAGAGATGGGGGTGTCTGGGAAAGTCAGGTAGCCCACCCACCTGGCTTACCTTATGAGCTTTGTACTATCCCAGGCCTCGACCTCTCTTTCCTCCACACCGGCCTTTCACTTCTAAAATTTAAATCAAGGTGATGACAAGAATTACCATGCTGCCCACCTCCCATCAGCACTATCCCCGGCCCATAGTAACAATGCCCAGAGGCCCCTGGTGAGAGCAGCTGCTCACCTAACTCAGTTTCAGGCAGTGAGGGGTCCTGATCCATCCACTGGGCACACCTTCCAAGTCCTGTGATCCTAGCTGAATGTCCAACAGACACGGACAGGGGCAGAGACCAACTCCCTGCACACAATGCCACCTGGTCTCGGTCAGAGCACACCAGGGAGGAGCTCTGGGGCCCTGGCCGAGCCCTGTGGCCCCACAGCTGCCTGCTGCTGTAAGGACCAGGGGAGCAGTCCATATGTGCTTAGAGTGGACATGATGGGGGAGAGCTGAACCCACTCTGGTGCCCTCAGATATTTCCATGAACAGCAACTGATCCACTCACTCTTGTGCCTTCAAAGCAAGAGAACACAGGTTGCCTCAGAGAAGTCAGCCCTCACAGGGATGGTTAGGAGAACACAGGTCGCCTCAGAGAAGTCAGCCCTCACGGGGATGGTTAGGAGAACACAGGCCACCTCAGAGAAGTCAGCACTCACAGGGATGGTTAGGACATTGGGAGATATCTGCCGTCCAAGTGCAGAGTGCATGTGAACTGGTCTTCCTTCCTTAGAGAAAATGCAAGCAGCAGTGTGACCCACAGCTGTCCTGAGCTACTCCTATTTCTGGCACAAACCAGACCATTCACCTGCTGCCTGGTGTCACCTCCTCCAAGGACATGGGCAGAGGGACTGCTGGTGACATGCTTTGAGGCACTCTGACTCGTCCTTTGGCACCACTGACCCCTCCGTGCCCCACCTCCCAGCTGCCCTGCTGTTCTACTTGGAGAAACTCAGCCTCTCTGGAAATGGAGTGAGCATGTATCAATCTGTGAAGCTCCACAAGGAGCGAGCTGAACTCCAGAGCGTCTCTCTGGCCCCTTCTTCCTTCCTCTACCCCTAGCATCCCCACACCTCCTTCCTTCCCTGCTGGAGCCATGGGTCTCTCACAGGGCCGGCTGGGGAGCAGGCTGTGCTCTGGGGGGTAGAAAGCAGCCCTTACTCCTGGCTGGGAAGAACAAACCAACAGCTCAGAGATGCCAAAGCAAAAGGAAAACTGGGTCTCTGAAGGAAAACTGTCTAGCTGAAAAGGAGGCACAGCTTCCAGAAACATTAGTCAAAACCAGACTGGACCATTCACCCGCTGCCTGGTGCCACCTCCTCCCAAGGACGTGGGCAGGGGGACTGCTGGTGACATGCTTTGAGACACTGTGACAGAAGGCGCTAAATCACTGTGTACTGAGTATTGTGATTCTGGGTCCAAGAAACCAAGAGCTTTGGACGAGCTTCAGAACTGCTGGCTGTTAATCGGAGTCAGAACGAGCCTCAGGCTCCACAGAAGCACCAGCCCCCCGTATTAATAAGTGTTTCCATGGCACTTGATATTTTGCAATTATCTTTTCTAACACGTCTGCCTTAGCAGGAGTAGCAGGCCAAATGTAAATCCTTCTGCCCTCCCTTCTGCCTGCCAGCTTTTGAGGACAGAGAGCAGGCTCCCCGCACACCTTGAGAGGAGAAAGTAGGGCCTCCACGGAAGGTCCTGAGTTTGCTGCCTCATGTCCTCTGGCTTGCTGGCCCCACAACCACCCCTTCCTTCCACTCTTCCATCCACACTTCAAGACCAGCTCAAGACAAACCCCACCCATTGATGCAGCCACTCATTCAGCAAATACGTGTCAAGCACTTAGTGTGTGCCAGGCAGCAAAGACACAGCAGTGAATTAAACAGGAAAAAATCCCTGTCCTCATAACTCACATTCCATTAGGAGTCAGAAAATATGCAGGTAAGTATTTAACACCACAAATAAAAATAAAGCCAGGTAAAGGGTTGTGAGTAGGGGACAGGGATATTGTCACAGATCCAGCAGTTGGAGGCCTGACATCTGAGCAGAAGTCTGAATGAAATGAAGATGCCAGCCAGGCAGGGCACCCAATGTGTGCAAAGGCCCAGTGGTGGGGCCCAGTGTGTGCTGAGAAGCCCTCAAGGGCCAGTTTAGCTGGACTGACCCCACAAGGAAGGGTGTTGTCCTGGTAATGGGTGTGGTAGATGGGACTCTGCTCAGAGCCATTTCTTCTCCAGCTGCCCCCCACTTTGAACTCCTGTGTTACCCCCCGGCTCTCCTCAGGAGCTTTGTACTGAGTCTGAAGAGGTGCAGTGAGATCTGACACTTACTCTGTAGACTTACCATTTCACACAGTTGGGTCTTCTTTCCCCAAGGAATTGAAGGTTCTCTGGATTTCCTTCCAGATCTTTCCTGGACCATGCAATGGTCCCCTCCACACCCCCCTTCTCCACCATCCTGACCTTCCTCCCAGTCCCTCCTTAAACCAGATGCTGCAGACGAGACACCCAGTTACGGGACCGCTAAACCCGCCCATGCCCTCAGCAGCACGTGTGTGTGTGTTCACTTTAATTTCAATCAAGACAGTAGTTCCACTGCTCAGATTAATCTTACACACAATCCATCTTTTGTGAAGGTAGTTATTCACTCAGCAGTCATTGATTTATTCATTTAACTTTATTTTTAATCTCCTACATGCCGGACACTGTGCAGGATGCTGGGAATAAAGAGATGAACAAGACAGCAGCAAGTCTGGGAGACAGATAAATTACAATAAAGAAGCAAATGCTAACACAGAAAGTACAACCACCAGGCCACAAGCGCACAGAAGGCAGAGCAATTGACATTTGGTTCTTTCTGGCGAAGACAGGGAGGCTTTATGGTGGGGACATCATGGGCGGGTATTGAAGGATGTGTAGGAGTTCACCAGGGAGAGAAGGGGTTGCAAGACATTAGAACAGAAGTTCTCTGCCTGGGGGGATTTGTTCCAGGGACATCGGGCACTGCCTGGACAAATTTTTGGTTGCCATGACTGAGGACAGGGGAATGCTGCTGGCCTTTAATGAGTAGAGGTCACAGATGACACTGCTAAACATTCTACAAAACACAAAATATTTCCCTAACAAACAAAATACCTGGCCCAAAATATCTACTGTGTTGCCAAAGTTGAGAGATTGCACATCAGAAGTAAAGGGAATAAAATGTGCAGAGGTGTCCAGTTGTGGTGCTGGCCTGTTTGGTCAGAAGCATCTATTGGGTCTGAGGAATAGCAGAAGTTCAGGTGTGCCAGGGAAATACAGAGTAAGTGACGGCAGTAGCTGGAGTTGCGATTTGGGTCAGAGAGATAAAGGGCCCATATAACAAACCATGAAGTTTTTCTCCATAGACAACAAAGAGCCAATTAAAGAGAAAGCTGCAGTAGGTGAAAATAACGCTGCCAATTACCGAGCCTCGACTCTGGGTCAGGTGATGTATTACACTGCTCACTTCTAATGAGAGAAAGAGAGGGAGACAAGAGGCAGGGATGCACAGGGCAGGTATTATTTCTACTTTACAGGTCAAGAAATAGGGAAACCAAGACTCAAAAAAGGGAAGCTTCCGGCCCAAGGTCACCAAGGTCAGCCACAGGGATAGTTGCGACAAAGAGCCCAGACTCAAGCACACGTGTACCCCATCTGAGCCAGCAACCTCACAGCAGAGGACAGCCCCTACCAGTCTAGGCTCTGGGGTGCACGTGTACCCCTGGCTGAGCCAGCAACCTCACTGAGGAGGATGGCCCCTGCCAGTCTAGGCTCTGGGGGCTGAGGACCCACCCTGACTGCCGTGGGATGCACCTTGTATGGGCATAACCACAGAGCTTTGCACATGGCAGATGCTGGACAGAACCCTCCGACTGAAGGGAAGGCTGAGGACGGATTAATCCATTTGGGATCACGTGGCATCGAGTCCATTTCTCTGTCCATCGGCATATTCTGGGTCCTAGAAAATAACCCTTATTACCTTTAGGGAACAACTGGGCATTTGCTGACCTGTCCTCTTCTTTTCCTTCCCTTCCTTCCTTTTTTTTCTTTTCTTCCTTCTTTCCTTCCTTTTCTTCTCTTCTTTCTCTTTCAGGTGAGCTATTTGCCAAAACTCTTTTCCTTTTCCCACTGAGCACATAACCAGATTACATTTCCCAGTGCCCGGCTCAGCCACATGGCTTGCAGAAGGGCCACTGAAATCCCAGTGAAAGAGACTGTACCTCATCTAGGCCTGACCTGTGACCTGAGAAATCCATTCATGTGCCACTCTCGTTCAGAAGGGTGTGGAGGGTGGGTGAAGGAGGATGTGTGGTATGGAGGGTGCATGGAGGGCACATGGAGGGCATGTGGAGGGTGTGTGGAGGGTGTGTGGAAGGCACATGGAGGGTGTGTGAAGGGTGCAGTTCAGCAGAGATGCCAGAGAGAAAGAGCCCAGGCTCCTGGCCCCAGGAAGGCAGCCACCCTCCCACAGCTTTTGTGTGTAACTCAGCCTGAATGGAAAGTTTGTATGAGGTTAAGCTGCTGAGATGAGGAAGCTGTTAGCTACAGCAGGTAAAAGTGCTTGCCCCACCTTGTGTAGGCAGCATGGAATATGGCGTCACTTGGGATGGATTTCCTGCACAAACAAAGGGCTCCTTAGGCAGAAGTCCAGCCCCCGGCAGGTACAGCAGTCACCTGGCGTCAGTGTCCTCCTCAAGGGCCCCGTACCAGCTCTAGTGTGCGTTTCTGACATCAGATTTGCCTCAAGGTCTGAGCAGATGTCCACATATTAGGCAGAAAGAGAGAGGGGAGCAAATAAGAAGTGCCCCAAGTGAGGCAGCTCCCTCACCCAGCCTGCCTGAAAGCCCCCCTGAAGACCTGTGCTCACACCCGATGGGCCAGGCCTCCTTGCCAGGGCAGCGGGCAAATTGCATCCTTTCTGTGGCGTCTTGACACTCAAGGGAACAAAATAAACATTCTGTTAGTAAGGAAGAATGGAGGTCAAATATTGAGTGGGAAACTAGGAGTTTTGTTTTAAAAAGGCAGAGCCTACTTACTGGTTTTAACTGAGAAGATACTGCCCGGATAGGTGGTATAATGGTGGGCCCCCCTTTTATATACGGGGCTGTTTCCGGCCCCCACAGCCTCGGGGTAGAAGCAAGTGTGCCTCAAATGGCTCTGCCCAGGAAGAGGGGCTGCAGCACCCACCTGGCCTCCCTGCCCTGATGGCCTCCGAGGCATGGTGCACCAGCCCAGACTACCGTGAAGGCTCACTGCCACATCTTCCCCCAAGAGTTTCCATCCTGCCAAAGCAAAGCATTGCCCCTTCCCTGCTCAGTGCTCCCTCCAGCAGAACCCGCCCCACAGGAAGCAGCCAGGAGGCTTCTGAGCACCTGCTGCTTCCCCTTCTCCACCCTTAACACCACAAAAACACCCAGCTCCTGCCATGAGACTGAGCCAACTTCCAACCATACGTGGAGTTACTGCTGCTCTCCCTGCTACTCCTGCCTGTGTTGCTAAATGCTATTGGCCGTGGAGCTCTGCAGAGGCCTGCAGGGAGAAAATTACAAGGAATTAACCTTGAACATAGGTGTGGGGGTGAAAAAAACCGGATTTACCAAAATGAGAATAAGAAAGGGCCCGCAATCATCCCCTTAACATTAGCCCTTTGGGGTGCCACATGGGAAAAGACAGTGCTGGATTTTTCCCCTTTTGGTAAATATGGCTTTTTTTAAACGAAAGACTTATTGAAGTCAATTAGCCCCTCGTCTTCCCACTGGCACACCCAGGCAGTAATAGCAAAGAAGCAAGCTGAAGAAAGGGAAATCAGCCTGCCCTGGCGTCTGTCCCCTTGGTAACTGGGCCCTGGAGACAAGGACAGGCCAGCTGAAAGACCCACTGGCCATGGGCCAGGGCGGCTCCGGTCACTCATGCCCTGGGCACCCACCACTGAGGTTTCAACAGCAGAGTTTACATAGTTGGTATAATCCCGATTTGCCAGCAGCTCAAACCGCTTCTTCTTGTTTCTCCTACTTCTGTTTCCTTGAGTCTGACTCCATCTTACCGCTCTGCTGTGAGGTCTTGTTCACCTGTCAAAGTCAAGGAGCCTTTGGTAATCGGTAGCTGGGCTTCCCCAGCGGTGATGTGTTTGCACTTCGCTTAGGCACCTTGTTAAATGTGGGCCGTTACCCAGCAGGTCTGGGATGGGTGTGTGATTCTGAACTTTTACAAGCTCCCAGGTAAAGCCAGCGTGGCTACCCCGTAGACCACGCCTTCCCTTGACCACACCTACCCTAGACCACGCCTTCACATGGCCACACCTACCCTAGACCACGCCTTTCCTTGGTCTCGGTTTCCCTTGGCCACGCCTACTCTAGACCACGCCTTTCCTTGGCCACACCTTCGCCTTCATGTCCTTGGCAAATAAACCTTCACTGGGTTATGCAGCCGAGATTGGGAGGTTGTTGTTAGAGCAGGACTCAGAGGACAATTGGAAGACCCTGTGACTTTTAGAGCTGCTGACGGGGGCTCCTCAAAGGCCATGATGTAAGGCTGAGGATGTGTCTGAAGTCAGAGAACTCTGACAATAAGCCCCCTGCAACGTCAGGTGCAGACAGGGCCGGTCTTGTCTCCCAGGGCACCGCTGGCTCCCCGCAGCCTGCAGGCAAGTGACTCTTCCCTGCAGGGTGAGTAAACTTGGGGGGAGCTCTGCCTGCACGTGGCCTTCCCAGAAGAGGAATCAAAGAATGTGATGCTGCTTCCCTCTCTGTTATCATCAAATGACTTTGCTAGCAGTCCCTGACCACCTTGGGGAAAGTAGGTCAGGGCAGAAGGCACTCAGCATAGAAGAAATTTGAAGGCCTTTCCTGTCAGAAGAACCTCACAAGAGTCACCGGATGATGTGAGGGACAACAGTGAGGCCCAGCTCTGCGGTCAAGTGCCCGTGACTGCCTTCCAAGTGCACACCAGGTGCCAGATGAGGGCCTTTCCTGTCCAGAGCTTCTCTGAGGAGACCCCACGCAGCTGCCTGGCCTGCCTGGCTCCTGGCCCCTCACCCCTTTGCCCTTTCCCATCTACGTCCTGTAGTTTTTCTTTGTTTTTGTCCTCACTTCCCCCTTTAGATACCACACACCCCACTGCCTTCTCAACTGCAGGTTCTGACTTTGGAGTGAGAGCTATGCCCTTTGGTCACCTCCGAGAAGACCCGTCCTGAGCTGGACTCTCCCCCAGGTGATACCGTCTGTTCCATGGTTCAGTGACCATCTCTGAGATGAGGTGTCCCAAACCTCCATCTCTAGACTAAAGCTGCCTCAATGTCCCACATTCAATTACCCGTAGATACAGGTGGTGTATCTATCAAGGTGCCCTGAGCTGTCCTGATCATAAACCAGGAAGAACAGAGAAAGGAAAGGACTCACTCCCTCACCCCCACCTCCTGAAATGGCTCCACCACCCATCCAGCTGCTCTGGGTGGACCCTGAGGGCCCCCCTATTTCCCCACCCCCACCCCTTGTCCCGTAACTTTCATCTTCTAAGTCGCTATAGCATCTGCCATGCTTTCCATGATGTTGGGGTCTTCACACAACTTCCTCCCTACTTTGAGCACTTTCCCTCTTCCTGTTAAACAGCGCACTGGCCGCCCAGGTCAGGGCTGTATCCCATCTTCTCCCACAGGGTGCCACTCCCCATTCTGAGCAGCATGAAAACGTGATAGATGAACACCAAGTCCATTAGGAAGGGCAGTTAGTAAGTTGGGAGTTTTAACCTGAACTTTACTGCCCTTGGCATTCATGCCATTTAAACAAAAGTGGCGGCCACTGATGCTTTCCCCAAGAGAATGGCTCCCAATTATTCCAAGAAAGATGAGCTACCCCATGACTCAGCATAGAACAGCAAACTCTGTCCACGGGTGATGTTTTCTTCTCTCCAGAGAGCGTATCCCTGCAGATGCAAGTTTACCGAACAAATTCCCCCCTGGCTTATCTTTGGTCAGCAGGGAGGGAGCAGAGCCGAGCGCTTGTGTAGACAAGGTTAATGAGCCACGTGCAGGCTGCTCCACAGCATCATTTCTGGCCCTTTCTTTTAGCCTCTCATCTTTCCCCCTAGGAACATTTCTCATGCAAATCTTACTAGTCCACAATATGCAACCCAGTTTCCTATAGTGCCTCGCCCCATCTATTTCAGAATGTTTTACAGGAGCCAATAAATGATGGTGACAGGCTGCATGACTTTGTGTGAACTAGATTCTCACAAAGAGACTCACTTTCCAAACACTGGGTCTGCCCATGGGCAAGTTACTCAGCATCCCTAAACCAGCAGGTCTCATCTATAAAACTTTCCCACCACTGTTGTTTTGCTAATTATCAGAGGTAATATCTGAATTTTACAAACTCTAAGTCAAACTGCAGAATAAAGGTTACTACTGATAATAGTAGCAAGTTACAGGGTGTGTGCGTGTGTGCGTGTGTGTAGCTGGTTACAAACGGCTCCAAAATTACTAGACATGATCAGAGAAGATTAAACATAAATAATCTTCTACTCTGAGGGAAGGTGACAATGAGTCACAACAAAAAGGAGGACAAAGGCCCCACGAAGAGAGTTTGGTAGTGGGAAGAGAGGGCTTGCTGTCAGATAGTGGAGGAGGGTGTGGGCGAGTGGGCCCCTCAGTTCACACAGACCCTGGAGGCACAGCAGAGAGTCGGGGTGCTTTCCCAAGGACTGTGGGAACAATTAAAGTGTTTTAAGCAAAGGAGCACTATGATAAATTTTCTAGGTGTAGTGGCACAGATCTGTACTCCCAGCATTCTGTGAGGGGCAGAAGGAAGGACCCCTTGAGCTCAGGAGTTCAAGACCAGCCTGAGCAAGAGTGAGACTCCGTCTCTACTAAAAAACTGGCTGGGAGTGGTGGTGCACACCTGTAGTCCCAACTACTTGGGAGGCTGAGGTAGGAGGATCACTTGAGCTCAGGAGCTTGATCTGAGCTCAGGATGCTGTGAGCTATGAGGCCACCTACCACAGCACCTACCCAGGGCAACAGAGTGAGACTGTCCAAAAAAAAAAAAAACTTCTATGTTGCAGTATGAAGATTAGAGCCAAGTAGGGCCAGACTAGAAGCAGAGAAACCAGCTCCAGACTCTGAGGCAGTGGCCCAAGTGGGAGATGGTGTGGTCAGGGCTGCATAGTGATGATGGGGGTGGAGAGGTGGACAGGTTCAAGAGCTCAGTAGGCAACAGAGCCCACACTTCACAACCCCCCACAGGAGCCTGAGGTAACAGCTACCGTGTTTCCCCAAAATAAGACCTACCCCCAAAATAAGCCCTAGCAGGATTTCAATGCATTTGTTAAATATAAGCCCTACCCTTATAGGACAATAAGACCTAGTGATGGGCCTGCAGATACGCTGCATAGCCGCGCATTTCGGCGTGGAGCGGTAAGGAAGACTGGAATACCTTTTATCTGCCACAGCTCCTTTCTCCCAGCCGTTCGCACTTGTGCAGGTACATGTGTGGTAACCACGGTGGCAGGCATCCTATTGCACAGGTGCAAACAGCTAGGGGAAAGGAGTCCACGCATCACTAGCGCCAGCCCCATCAACAAGGTCTGTTCCCCCTGTCAGGTTCCAGAAGAAGATGACTTAACTGTATTTGAATAAATGTGGATTGTTGTATTATACTTAATAAAAATAAAACATCCCCTGAAAACAAGCCCTGGTGTATCTTCTTGAGAAAAAAATAAATATAAGATAGTGTCTTATTTTGGGGGAAACACAGTTCCCTAGAAGGCAGACAGCCAGGCAGGATAACACTGGACTTCTGATCACATGATCCATATGTGATTCCTAGACTTGTGCTTAATTAATTAATTAGCAATTGACATTAGCTTTGTGGATTGGGCAAGTCACTTAACCTCCCTGAACCTCAGTTTCCTCATCTATAAAATGGAGATGATGATAATTACCCTACCTCACCTAGTGGATGGTTGTGAAGCTCAGAACAAACACCTGTGATGTGCTTTGTAAATTGTCAGGCTCAGCATAATCGTGAAGCAGTCATGGCCTTCTTCAGAGACCTCGTCAAATAGAACACAAAAGAAATAGACATGAGAGAGAAAGAACATTCAGCCTCTGATCTGGGCCTACCTTGATTTGTAATAGGCTGGGGTTTATTTCCATGGTTCCTTAAATTTTAGAAAGCCTTCGTAGTGAGATAACTTTGCAAGAATCTTATTAGACACAGCAAAGACCAAAATCAGCACAAAGCTCACATATAAAAGCTTTAGCAAAAAAATAAGGATTTCTCTAGAGGGTCTCTATGTGCTTAAATGGTGCAGAGCTAAATTGTGAAATTACAAATGAGATGTGGAATGGCATATTTGATTATACAGAGTCATCTGCGATGCCTCATAACATGTAAGAAACCTGAGAGGCTGTTTATCTGGCACTGAGGCCAGGAGGAGTCTGCAGCAAAGCTGAGAACTCTAACAGGGCGTCCAGAAGACAGGCAGGCCTTGTGGGGACTACAGGAGCTCATCTTGCCTGGGCCTTGGCCCCACTTTCTCCCCCAAATTCCAACAATCACATGGACATTATTTGGTTTGACTCACAGAGGAAAAATGGAAATATTAGCCCTGTTTCACAGGTGTGGTCTCTACTCGTAAACTGTTTACAATCTGGTAAGGTCCATAGGACAGGGCTCGGATACAAAGGGCTGCTTTGTGCAGCCTGGACAGTGCTGTGCTCTACCAGACAACCCTGGGGTTAGGTCCTGACTCTGCTTACTGGTCTTGAGGCTTTACATTTCCTCAGCTATGAAGCAAGGATAGCAATGCCTGTCCTTGAGTGTTGGTAGAATTGAAGGAAGTACTGTGGCCCACAAGGTCCCCACACTGGAAGTGCTCCATAGCTCTGAACAGGGCCCGTGTGTTACAGACGGTGCTTATAACCAAGGGTGCAGTGGAACGCCAGCCAGTGTGCCTGGGCTGAACAGAAGGGAGCAAGGGAGCATGCGGTCTCCTGTGATTCCTGCCTGGCAGCTGAGTCCTAGCCACGCTATTCCAAGATGCAGACATGCCAGTAGCAACCTTAACACAAAGGCTCTGCATTTCTCAAAGTAGAGGCCAAGAGTTTCAGACAAAAGCAGTCACCCTGCCCCTACCACCCACCATCCAATCTTTTGTCACCATCTGTGTCCTTGACTTTGCCCTCCCTGCCTGTGGCCATGGGACCTCCAGGCTTTAAAGGGGCAGGACTGCCAGGGGCATCTTCTGCAGACCCGCCTCTGGAGCCACTGAAAATACAGCTGCACCCACAGGCAGCTGTGAGGGAGGCAGGCATGGGGGCAGCACCTGAGAAGGGCCTTGGAGGTCTCTAGCAAAGATGCTCCACTTCCCCACCCATCCCAACAATTCAAGGAGAAAGGCAAGAAATTTAAGATTGGAGCTGTTCTTTTGAATCCAGCGGCACCCTGCTTCTCCTCTCACAGTCCAGACTATTTATGCTGTGACCTTAGAGGTCAATGCCAAAGGATATTTATTAAAGCTCATGTCTGAAAGTCCACACCATTCCAACTACAGGGGTTTATAATCTGATGGTAGAAAGTACATATGAATTCAGCACAGCAGACAAAACAAACTCTCAGTAAACTGAGTGTGTGCACAAGGTGGGATGGGAGGAAAGAGGAGAATGGACACAGACGTGTTTTAATCAGACTTTAGTTCCTAATCATTTTTAATTGAATGAGATGGGACTGAGATAAAAAGGCAGTGGGATGAAAACATCAGGAGAAAGCTTTTTCTCTGGGTCTTCACTTCATGCCATAACCACCTCCCAGGAAGAGTCCGTGATGGCATTTCCTGAAGTTGGTTCTGTTTCTTAATCCCTACACACATGCACACACACATAAACATTAAGCCACATTTCTCAGATTGGGGAGTTTTTAGATTCTGCCTAATGTCTCACTCAACTCACTCAACAGACAGATGTTGAATGCCCACCATGCTCAGTGGAAAGACACAAGGAGGTCTAAGGCTTTCTCTGCACTCACAGGTGGTCAGGAAGCCCACCAGGTGCTCTGCTCAGCTCAGTCCTAGTCTGACATAGTCTCTGCCTTTCCCCAGACCACCATCTGCTCCACCTAGCTGCCATGTGCTCCTTACTGGACCCTCCAGACCCTGGCTTACATGTTTTGTGACCCTCACCAAGTGTTGTTAACATCATCTGCCACTGCCGCTGACCTGACTGGAACCTTTTGAAAGTCTTGGTACCCTTCAGCGCAGAGCACCTGCCCCACTCTCAGCCAGGTGCACCCCTGGCATCTCACCGTAGTCGCTCAGCTATCTGCCCATCTCACCTAGTGGGCGGGGGCTCCTTAAGGACAGGAACAGATTCCTCTTGGTACCTTGTTGTCAGCAAGTTAAAGAATGACTGGATTCATGCCACAGTGAGCAAATCTCTAAATTCCCTGCAGTCCTCTAAGGCATGTCCTAACTGAGGTGAGCACTGCTGTGTGGGTAGTGAACCCCTCTCTTTCACAGGGCTGGGGGCAGATGAATTCCAGCTAGAACACAGGGAAAGGCTTGAGCTGGGTCTGGAGAACAAGCAGAAGCTGAGTATCCTGGTGGAGACAGAGGATATTCCCATTCCCTGAGGAAGGAAGAGAGGCAGCAAGGATCCAGTGGCCAGAGAAATCCCTCTGACCACTGTGCCTGTTGTCATTTGAGCTACATTGACAATGAAGAAATGGGCTTGGGGCAGTGCCTGTGGCTCAAGGAGTAGGCTGCTGGCCCTATATGCCAAGGGTGGCAGGTTCAAACCCAGCTCTGGCCAAAGACTGCAAAAAAAAAAAAGAAGAAGAAGAAGAAGAAAAGAAAGAAATGGGCTTGGCTTGGCGCTTTTTCTCCGTCTCATGTCTCTGCACCCACCCCAGAACTCTCAGGCTAGCATGTTAGCCAGTTTGCTCTCCACGCGATCCTTCTTCACTATAAGATCCCATGGTCACCAACTGCCCCAGTTTGCCCAGAACTAAGGGTTTTCTGAGACTTGAGCCTTTCTTTGCTAAAACCAGGAACCCTCCAGCAAATGTAGATGAGATGCATCCCCCAGCCCAGTTGAAGGGAAGGAAAACATGTAAAGTCCTAATAAACTTTTAAAACCATTTTCTACCCTCCCCTATTGTGGACCCGAGTTCCTGATGTATTTTCAACTTGAGAGACAAAAGGAAATCATTTTACAACTGAAAGAAAATACTTCATCCTCACAAGACATCTTTTCTCATTGGTCCCCACCCCCAACACATTCAGGTTAAGCTCACCACCTTGGTGCTACAACACAGAAATTGCTATTATGCTTTTACCAATTACTGTGTGGCCAGAATCTGCGTGGACTGCGTCCTGTTTATCTTTGCAGCTACAGCGCCCAGCACAAAGCCAGCAGCCCTTCGCAGATTTGTTGAAGGGGTGGACACCTCTGTTGTTTGCTCTGTCGGCTGGTTAGATGGCTCATTATCTGAATATTCGACAGTAATTAATGGATCCATTCCTTAAGCAGCTGGTGTGCACTCCCCTTGAAAACAACCAACTCCATTTGTAGTCCCCAATTTCACAAGGAAGACTGGGGTAGTGTTTGCTGCTGAGCAGAAATCTTTCATGTTACCCCAGTTTTTAGTCTCAGGCATTAACTCTCTCAGCAGAAGAGCTCAGGAAGCCTCTGGCCTTAGAAGCCCCGTATCTCCCCACAGACTCTTTCAGGTTCGGTGATGAGCCTAGACTCTAGGCCCTAGGGGCTTCCAAGAGCAGTCCCTGCTGGGGTGGTGGCCAGTGGCTCCAGGCCTGGGCCAGGCCACTGGACCCCAAGCAACTCCTGCTATATCATACTGAGATTGGGAAGAAGGAATGAGCTGAAAGGGGAGGAATCCCAACTCAGATACAGGATAAAGACAATTTGTGGATGAACCATTGTCAGTTTATTGACATCATATTTTATCATGCTTTCCCAAGTTTTTATTTTGAAAATTTTCAAACCCATAGATTTTCTAAGAATGAGGGCATTATCCCACACAAGTACAATGTTTTTTTTTTTTTTACACTCCTGAAAGGTTTGCCTTCCAAAATGTTAATACAATAATATTATCTAAACTCCTGGAAATATTGTGCATATGTATGATTTCCCAATTATCTTAATGTTCTTTATAACCTTTTTTTCCTGATCCAGTCGAAAGTCCTCTGTTGGATGTAATTGTCATTCTCTTTCGTGCCCTCAATCACTTTAGTCTATAACAGTCTCTCACTTGTTTCTCATTTTTTATTTAATTTTATTTATTTTGTCTTTCTTGTTTGATAGCTTCAGAGTTCAGGCCACTTATCTTATAGAATGTCCTATAATCTTAATTTGTGTATTTGTTTCTTCATTACTAAATTCAAGTTAGGCATTTTTGGTGTGAGTACAAGCAAGGTAGTATTGAATATTTTTTATCCCAGAATACTAGCAAGTTCAAAATACTATTTTGTTTCAGTATTACTAATGACCCTACCTGCTGTCGACAGTTCAGAAGCAAGAACTAGTGAGACAATCATTTCCTTCCATGATTTGGTTAAGGTGATGCATATGTATTTGTCAAATTTCTCTATCAAGAACATCCTTTTACGCTTTGTAAATAAGTAATCCGTAGAGCAAGAGACCATGTGACTATTCTATTCTCTAATCGTGTTCACCAATGGTTTTATTGATCATCAATCTATTGATGATTTTTGCCTAAATCCATTATTACATTAGTTGCTGCAAATGGTGACTTTTCTATCATTTCTTCTACAAATCTTCCACACACATACATACTTCTTTGTTAACTTTTTGTCTTTAAATAATAATAATGTCATGAGAAGTTGCAAAAATGTCACAAACAGGTCCAGCATACCCCAAACCTAGCTTCTAGCAATGTTAACTCCCTACACAGCATGTTATCAAAACTAGGAAATTGGGGTGGCGCCTGTGGCTCAAAGGGGTAGGGTGCTGGCCCCATATGCCAGAGGTGGTGGGTTCAAACCCAGCCCTGGCCAAAAACTGCAAAAAAAAAAAAAACAACCAAAAACTAGGAAACTGACATTGGCACAATGTAATTAACCAGACTACCTGTCTATCTTAGATTGCATCACTGGTTTTAAATTTAGATTTGAATTTTTTAGTATGACTTTGGGCTCAACTTTTTTCACTATGTTATAACCTATTGCCATTACTCCTCTTGAAAAATAATCATCTCCTATTGCCTCACTTTTGGCTAGCGAGAACCCCTTTCAAGCCAGCTCCGGGCTTTTTTTGATAAGCTACCATCAGTCTTTGAGCTATTCTTTGCTTTCTGGTACAACAAGATGTTCCAGGCTGCAAACCTGTAATTAGCCATTTCTCCAAGGAGCTTTGGTTTCTTTTAGTGGAGAATGGTATTTAGAGACTAAGATCTGAGTGTTAGATGAGGTAATTGCTATTGAAGTTGGTTTTTACTAGGCCCCCTCAGTGGACAAAGCTGGGGTTGGCCTGAGTTCTCTTATTCGAATCCAATATCCACAGGTTTCCCCCTCATCTTCCCTCATCCTAAATTTGCACACACTTTCTCCCTGCTTCCTAGCCCATCAATACATTTAACTCATTTGCTCAGACCTACAATATGTTCAGAATAGTTTTGGAATCACTTAACAGTATCATTGCCAACAACAAACCTACTAAGTAAGTTTATGATGCCGCATAGCTCTCTGCTTTGTGATGTGCAGTCAGAACCCCGTGTTCAAAAGTTTTAAGCTACTTACTCTCCGCCTGGTTACACTATCCATCTGCTAACTGACTGGTTCCCTTTTTCTCATTTAATTTCCATCTTTAAGATTTGCTTTGTGTTCACTGTTACTGATTTGATTTCATTTTATTTTAATGTACAGTACCTGAAACATTTGTCTGATTTGTAAGTCAAAAGTACGCTGAAAGGTATACTTAGAAAAATTACACTACCGTTCCCACGCCAGCCACTCTATTCCCACGCACCCTGACTGGACAACCATTTTCATTAGTTTTTGGTTCACTACAATCTGCATTCTTTTTGCAAAAATAAGCAGATGAGTACAGGGATATTTCATTTCCCTGATTTTACCTGGTCCTCCCAGCTCGGCTCCCCAGAGTGCCAAGATGACAGGCCTGAGCCACTGTATACAGCCGTCCTCAGTCTTTTTCACACTGTGAGTACTGCCGTGTGGCTGCACCCGAGATGACCCAACGTCTGTGCTATAGAAGGGCGTTTGTGTTGATTCCAGTGTTTTACTATGATATATAACATCTCAATTAGTAAACTTCTCATGTGTGGTTCATACATGTGGAAATGTATCCCAGTGTAAATCCTAATAGGAGGAATTGCGAGGTCAAAGCCTTAACGAATAGTTTTGCTACACGATACTCCCCCTGCTCCTCCCTTCTCTCACCAGCAGTTCGCGAGAGCGCCCGTTTCTCACAGACTCATGGAAAGTGACTGTCATCAGCCTTTTTAATTCTTCCCATCTGACAGGTGGAAGATAGTATCTTAAGTGTAATTTTATTTTGCATGCCTGTTACCCTGAGTAAGTCAGAGTGAGTTTTTATGTTTAAAGGCATTTGCAAACACTTTCTATGAAATGTCTATTTGTTTCTTTGTTTTCTTTTGGTACTTGTACGGTTTCTTTTTTTTTTTTTAACATTTAAATCGTTCATCCATTTGGAGTTTATTTTGGAATAGGGTGTGAGATATGGATCCATTTTTATCTTTTCCCAAATGGCTATCCAGTTGTCCACCCTTCAAGATTTAAACTCCATTTATTTCCCAGTCTCGAACTGGGAGGCCCTTCTGCAGGAAACAGATCCCACCATCAGTATTGGACGTGTCAGAACAGAGACCAACACACACAGAATTTTCTTCCTGTGCCTGTTCAGTAGAATACAGCTAAACCCTGATAGGAAAGGAAGACATTGAAAAAACCAAGAGCTAGGAACTCAGAATTTCTAAATAATACATATTTTGCTTAACACGTTTAAACAATACATACTAAGGACAAAAATTTTAGATAGTATGAAAGTTGCTACAGTGAAAAGTAAAATCACCTTCCTGTATCTGATTATAGCCTCTCTAAAAGCAACCACTTGTGCCAATTTCTTATGTATCTGTGCACAGATGATGCATTCTTGTGCCGGCAGAGAGAAAATGAGAGAGAGAGAGAGAGAGAGAGAGAGAGACTTTAAATGCACGAGGAGGAAAATGAACTTACAGCTACTGAAAGACCCTTGGGTGTTAGCCATTATCACACTTTATCTTAACAATGGTCTTCTGAGTTTCATATTTCTGTTCTATTTAGTGATTCATAAATTGGGATTCCACGAGGTAAAGTGACTTATCTAAAGATCTCAGCTAGCAAATAAAGGATCCAAATTAGAATGTGCTGTGTTCTTTCTGGACCATGATGAGAACATGCAGGGAGTGGGTGGTCACCACTTGTAAATGGCTATTTGGAACTCTCATCAGCATCCTGAGAGCAGAGCTCATAGGCCTCCACCCCCAAATGACTCAGGGTTAGGAACAGAGGGGTTTCCAAGCAGGGTCACTAAATCAACACACTCTGCTGTGTGACTGTGCTCCTCGACAGGGAGCACCTGATGACAGGGAGGTTGGTTCTCGTATCGGTAAAATCGTCCATCCTCAAACGCTTTGAAAATTTATTGTAAGCCTTTGCTACCAGTAAGGGGGGAGGAGAAAAAAAGAAAAACAGGATTGTGTCAAGAAACATTAGCAGCTATGACTCAAAGATACATGGGGGGCAAACCCGTTGACTCAGAAGGGTCCATTTCTTAGTCATTTAGCAGCTCTTACCACGCTTTAATATTTTAGAGAAAGAAAGAGATTTGCAAAGTGGGGGAAGGGTAGGTAAAAATAAAAGATTGCAACAGAAGGATTTGCTTCACAACAGCAGCTCCTGGCAGCATGCAGGGAAAATATAGAGGGGAAAGCATTGTTACTCTGCTCCAGGGAGGAGGGTTTGAATAGGAAGGAGATGGGTGTCAATTTCTGTGTATTAAAACATTCAAAACACAGTTCTGTTCTTATAGAAGTTCGCTCCATTGTAGTGAAAATGTATTTTTCCCCTCATCGTTATGGAGTACAGACTCTGTGAAAGTGCTCCTGTTAATAGCAGGGGGTGGGAAGCACAGGGGACACGCTGCTCCCCTGGGAAGTTCACAGGCTGTTTTAGGTTCCCTGGAGATCTGACTGTCCTGGACTAAGGTCCTTGAACTGCTTCCCTCCTTAGGACACAGGAATGTTTGATAGGATGGAATCTCCAACAGGGGCTGCCTGGGGAAACAGCAGAGATCTAGTACATAGTCACCTCATCTATCCTCCCCACCCCTTATCCTTCAACCCTCCATTGTCACCACTGCAAAAGATTTTAGAGGCACTTGAATCCTGCACATCAGCTTCCTATGTCAGCACTCTTTCTCCTGACTTCCACCTGCAGCCTGCATTCCTTTTGCCATGCACAGATACCCACGCCTGCACAGGTGCCAAACGGCACAGATGCCCATATTGCTCGGATAGCCATATCTGCACGGATGCCCACACTGCACGGATGCCCACACTGCAAGGATGCCCATGTCTGCAAGGATGCCCACACTGCAAGGATGCTCACACTGCAAGGATGATCACACTGCAAGGATGCCCACACTGCACGGATGCTCACACTGCAAGGATGCCCATGTCTGCAAGGATACCCACACTGCACGGATACCCATGTCTGCAAGGATGCCCATATCTGCATAGATGTCCACGCACTCAGCCCCACCCCAGCACTGAACCTCTGACTTCCCAGCCTCCATCAGTCCTCCTTTTCCCACCCTTTAGCTCATTCTCTCCAACTTCTATTCTGCTCAGATTCTAGCCAAAGAAATATGCTGTTCCCACTCAGATCCTCTCCTTACTGCAGTTAGGAACACTCCTCTGCTCTTCCTAGTGGGGCTCCACTCCTCCTTCTCATTTAGAAATTCTGTTAAAAATCTATGATTTACAGCAAATCTCCCTTGAATTTTCCAAATGTTTTAAATAGCTCCGTCCTCATCCCTTAACATCTGTCTACTGTGCCATCAACTAGTATATTCACTGGGCACTTGCTGTGGTGCTGGAGACTCTGTGCTGGTATCAGACAAGGTGGCGTTTGTAGAACGCTTCACACTTTGGAAGGCATTTTCACATCACTGCTGCTACTTGATCTCCATAACAACCCCCAAGGTAGGGAGGGCAGAAATAATTACTAATCCCATATTGCAGGTTAGAAAACCAAAAGCCCGCAGAGCCAGGCAGCTGCTAGGAGTGGCAAAGCCAAAAATTCAGACTTGGGTCTCATTTACAAGCACGGAAAGTGCGTGTTCACAAGTAAGCTTCATACGCGTGCCCCTCCCCGGCCTGCCTGACTCGGAGCCTGCCTGTGCACTGGTGGTTAGTGGTAAGCATGTTTTTCTCTGTTTGTCTAAAGCATTTGTTATCTTCCCTTTAATTGATAAGGTCTCCAGGGACTGGCGCCCAGAGTGGCTCTGTGAGCTGGTGCTGAGGGGGAGGAAAGAGAGATAAACCCCGTCCTTCCAGGTGAAGCTGGAGCAAGGTTTCAGCACCATAGATGCTGTCCCACCTGGAACCCAGGCCAGTGCAGGGGGCTCCCCAGTGCTTCCCCACTTATTAAGTATTAGTGCTTTTTGGAGTCATTTCCATCTCATTGTGTCAACACAGAGCTGAATGAATCAGCTCCCAGTCACCCTCCCTCCCTCTTCACAAAACCCAATGCACATGAAAAGCCCCCATAGCGGGCATATAATTATCGTCAGACTGCAAACCCATTTCTCAAGGAGCCTTCCCCATTGCTAGAGAGCTGGATTAATCAGCACGGCTCACAGTGGTTTTTACATCTCTTAATTTACTACCACACACTCCTTCTCTCCTGAGAGGAGATGTTTTGTTACGTGTAATTAGACCGTGTACGCAATCCTATGTGGGACTTGTTATTTTTGCACAGGGGGATTACAGAGCAGTCTCCAGGTGGGGAATGGTGACATGCTGCAGGAACAAAGGTATGCTGTGTGTTCATTTGCAAACCTCCAACGGGGCGGTGTGGGTTCTGCTGGGGAGATGTTCGGGCTGGAGGCACACGTGGGCTCAGCTCCTTGGACTAGTATAATTGCCTGGGGCCCAGAGGTTCAGAAGATAATGGCTGAAGCATATGGTCTCTGCTGCTTCTAAGGTTCTCTGCCTCCTGAGAGTTGGACTGGCAATAACCATCACAGGGCTAAAGGGCCTGCAGTGACTTCAGAAGCGTCCTGCCTAGGGTGCAGGCAGGGACCAGGAGGTCTGGGTGGGGGCTGCCTCTGCTCGTAAGGAAAGAGGAGGTGGCCGGGCTTTGCAGGAGTGTCCCTGAGGCTAGAGCCCCGGTCCCAGGCTTTTTCCTTGTGAGAATCCCTGCTAAGATTCTGGACCCCCTGAAATGAAACTCTTAGAATTCTGTCTTACTCCGGGAACAGAAAGGAAAGAGGACTGAAGTCATGTAGCCAGTGCAAAAACTCTTCACAAACTCACCCGAAACCTCCACTCACGAAAAAGCTGTTTAGAATTAGAGTTGGTGAGTGTAAAGTAGCCTGCATTTACATTTCTCCTCAGCTGTTTTGATTTCCTGTTAATGAAGAAGAAGCTGAGTCTCCCAGGATTAGTTAGGAGCCAGTGTTCATAGAACCCAGAAGCAGGCCAGTCAGACAGGAGGAGAAAGACACCAGCCACCAGCCACCAGGCAGTCCCTAGAAGGCACCAGGGTCCCTGGTTCCTGCTGCATCTCCCACTAGCTGGGTAACCTGGGGCAAGTCCCTGAGTGCTCTGAGGCTCTGTCCCTTCATGCATCGAGGATGATGATAGCAGTGGCCTCTGACCTACCTCCCAGAACCTAGGTGAGCATCATGTGAGATCATGGAAGTGCAAGAGCTTTGTAAACCATATTCCACCCTGCAAAGGACAGTTGTTGTTATTAATAATAATGGCCCTGACAGCGGCTGTCAGGGGCAGCTGCGGTGGGCTGCATTTCCAGCAGAGCCTGTCTCTGTTACAGCAGAGCCCTTTGTGAAGGGACGGCACCGAGGAGCGACGGGCATGTGCCCTGTCACTCAGCGGGTGACATCTCAGGAGACAGCAGTCCAAGGTGCTGAGGAGAGGTGTCCCTCAGGTTTGACACAGCATAATTGTTCTGACATATGATGGAATTTGTCCTCACATGGGTCAGAATAAAAGCACGATACTGATGCTTTTCATCTAATTTCAATTACAGTCATTAAAACCCTTACTCCCGAGTCAAACCTTTCCAAAAAGCCATCAATGACATCCCATTACAGATGAGTTATTTATAGTGCCGCATGTTAATTTTGCAGTCCCACAGACCAATGATTCACGGCTTGGCATTAGTGAGAGACATCAGTCACCGGGCTGACTGATCCCTGACATAACAAGCACCGCTTGCTGTCTCTGCAGGGTCAGTTCCAGCCTGACTTAGAGGTCAGAGCCCGTCCAGTGCAGAGAGACTGGAGTGCCCAGGCCTTGGCCCACCTACCCAGGGAGACATTCTGCCCAAAGGGGGTCAGGGGAGAACCACACACTCTGCTTTGGGACTTGAGTGCACATCCAGATGCTTTCTGACTGAGACGGTATTTATCCTGGGCCCTTTCTTCTCCTATTTACAGCTGTTAGTAGGAGCATTCAGCAGACCTCATATTATTTGCTGCTATTCAATAACTCGGAGGGGTATCTGGTACTCACCTACACTTGATGGAAAAAGATGTCTCCAGGGCCATAGAAAGCCCAGCATCCTTTCATCCAAACTGCTTCAACCTCAGGCTCATAAGTGCCACTTCGACCGATCGATACCGGGCCTCTTCACTCTTGGTCTATTTGTAGCTGAAATTTTCCCCCTTGATTAAAAATTCACCAAGAGGCAGCCTGATGTGACATTTATGAGTTCCTGGAAGTCCATAAATGTTGAATGTTAGAAATTAGCACCGAATTGCTCAGATGATAAAAAGCAAGCAAGAGGGCTAATCCTCTTCATCGTCGTCTGTGGGTTCTCACGGCAAAGCAGAGCTGAAACTCCACCCTTGACTTGGCCTTCATGCCAGTCCCTACCTCTACATTAAGGCCCTTCCAGATACAGCTGAATCAGGTGTGATGAAATATCAGACTCCCCCAGTTCCTTCCAACTTTGTAACACTTTGTCATTTGGCAGCTTGTCCAAGATCCCAGCCATGATTTTTGTTTTTGTTTGTTTGTTTGTTTGTTTGTTGCAGTTTTTGGCAGGGCCACATTTGAACCCGCCACCTCCGGTATATGGGGCCCTACTCCTTTGAGCCACAGGCGCCACCCAATCCCAGCCGTGTTTTAACACAGGTCATGAAAAGGATTATTGAAAGAGATCACTGTTGCTCCTTCTTCCTAGAGAGGGAGCTCTGTAATCACTGGGAGGGTGGGTCAGTGAAAGTAAGTTTGTGACCTCGTTATTTTAGAGTTTTCAACTACAGAACCCGCTTCACACTCCACCCATGAATATTTTTTCCAGTTATTCCCTACCCACATCCCAGCCCTTTATTTGAGCCTCCGTTCCCCATTTTTACTGGTTTCTCAGACATTTCTATAACGCTCACTCTCTGTCGACCTCCTGGGCCACTGATCATGTCCCGGCAGCTTTGCGTTTTTCCTGCAAGGCCTCCTCTAGTCCAGCCCAAAGTCAGTGGGTGCGAGGGCTCTCATCAACCAGCCAAGTCAGTGGGTGCGAGGGCTCTGATCAACCAGCCAAGTGCTCTTCCACGTCTTTTTCTGCATGTAAAGAGACAGAATGGTTTGTATATGGAATTTCAATTCTGCCAGGTTGCTGGCACATTTTATAAGATACCATGAAACTCTGTTCTTGACTCTTACCTGGGAAAACCCAGGAACCTGCTGTGGACATGTGGCCCATGGAGGGAGGAGGGCGGCAGGACGAGCAGCACGTGGGCATAAGCCCCACCACTTATTAGGTTTATGACTGACTTCAGGACCTCTCCATGCACCAGTTTCATCTTATGTAAAATGTAAAATGGGGGTGATGAGAGTACCTGCCTCACAGACTGCTGTGAGAGAGCAAGGAGCCGAAGTTTGAGGGCGTTACCTGACACACATAAGAAACAGTGTAAGGGATTTTCTTAATTTATGAAATACCCACTGCCCACCATGAGACATAGTGTCAGGCAGTGTGCAGATACAGACAATTAACAAAAGGTCTTGTCAGCTGTTTAGGACGGACTCTGAAGGGGAAAAGTTGGGCTGATGGTGCTGTGTCCAGGGCCACACCCAGGAACTTGGTGACAACGCAGAGGAAGGAGGGACCCACCTGCCTGGGGGCAGCAGGCACAGAGGGGATGCAGTTGAGTTGTTCCTTAAAGGACTAGTCTTTCCAAGTGCAGATGGATAACGTGGAGCCTGGGAGGAAGTTGGCAAAGGATCATCCTGCATAGGCCTTGAAAGCACAAAGCCAAGTTGCTGCTCCCACTTTCACCAGCCCCACCTGTGTCCCTGCAGCCCCACCTGGGTCCCTACAGTCCCACCTAGGTCCCTGAAGCCCCACCTGGGTCCCTCCAGCCCCACCTGTGTCCCTGCAGCCCCACCTGGGTCCCTCCAGCCCCACCTGTGTCCCTGCGGCCCTACTAGTGTCCCTCCAGCCCCACTTGTGTCCCTGCAGCCCCACTTGTGTCCCTCCAGCCCCACCTGGGTCCCTCCAGCCCCACCTGTGTCCCTACAGCCCCACCTGTGTCCCTGCAGCCCCACCTGCAGCCCCACCTGTGTCCCTACAGTCCCACCTAGGTCCCTGCAGCCCCACCTGGGTCCCTCCAGCCCCACCTGTGTCCCTGCAGCCCCACCTGGGTCCCTCCAGCCCCAACTGGGTCCCTGTAGCCCTCCTTGTGTCCCTCCAGCCCCACCTGGGTCCCTCCAGCCCCACCTTTGTCCCTGCAGCCCCACTTGTGTCCCTCCAGCCCCATCTGGGTCCCTCCAGCCCCACCTGTGTCCCTGCAGCCCCACCTGTGTCCCTGCAGCCCCACCTGGGTCCCTGCAGCCCCATCTGGGTCCCTCCAGCCCCACCTGTGTCCCTGCAGCCCCACCTGGGTCCCTCCAGCCCCACCTGTGTCCCTGCAGCCCCACCTGGGTCCCTGCAGCCCCACCTGTGTCCCTACAGCCCCACCTGTGTCCCTGCAGCCCCACCTGGGTCCCTCCAGCCCCCCCGGGTCCCTCCAGCCCCACCTGGGTCCCTCCAGCCTGCCCCAGGTCTGCCTGCCTTTCTTCCTCTTGCCTTTCACTCCCTCCACTTGCAAATTCGTACCACTGGCCTCCCTTTTCCTCCAATTATTTTCTCCTTGTTTCTCTCTCAGAAGCAATGTAGGCAAATTTTAAATAAAGCAAATAGCATAGAAAGGTCTAAAATGGCAAGCCTGCCATTCCTCCACCTCCTGCTCCTTAGAGGTGCCCACTGCATGGTCGTTATAAAACACGGCCACAGAGTCTTGACACTCCCTTCTCTGAAAGGTGGAGTTTCCATCCCTCCTTGTGAATCTGAATGGGCTTATGACAGTTTCAGCCCTTAGACTAACAGACCAGCCTTGATGCTACGTCTCCCCAGGCTTAGTCATAAAAGGCCATGAAGCAGCTACCTTATTCACCCAAAACTTTCTGGGAGGCCTGTGCTACAATATAGAAAACTCAGCCTCCTGACTAACTTACTCAGGCTGCATTTTGAGGCTCCAGCTCAAGGACCCAGTCTTCAGGCCTTCCTCAGTATTACATAGCTACCTCTCTTAGTTACCAAATTTTATTGCACAAATACACCACAAATTATTTAACCATTCTTCTAATGATAAATATTGCAGTAGTTTCCAGTTTTTTTTTTCCATTATCAACAACGTAACAATGAACATTCTTATCCACATATGTGTGTGTATTGTATGTGTATTTTTGCAGGATAAACTCCTAGAAATAATATTGCCAAAATAAATAATACATAATGTTTTAAAAATAATTTCGGTGGATATTACCAAATTTCCCCCCGGTAAGCTGTGCCAGTGTAGACTTCTGGTAGTACATAGGAATGATTGTTTCCCTGTAATCTTCTCAACACTGAGTATTACCAAACCTTCCAACTCTGACCATTCTGATGCTCTCCCTGACTTCATTAGGACTCTATACGTAGAGTAGTGAGCTGTCCTGAGCATGACTGGTCCCAGCCTGCCGGCCCATGGAGCATACCTGCATGTGGGGGGAGCGAGGTGGATACTCCAGATGGTGAGGGAGGAGGACAAGGCACAAGACTGAGCTACTCCCAAGCTCTTCCCATCACCTGAGCTTCAAAGAGGCAGTGACACCAGGTGAAAGCACCCACACCTGGGCTGTCATAATAGGTGGTCAGTCCTCACCCGCCCTCCTTCACCGATGGGAATGCAGGAAGCACATGACTAAAGCAACCAGGAGTTTAAATTTTAAAGCCTAATGAACATGCATTCTCTGCCCAGCCATGTGCATAGAGATGTACCCTAAGCCTGGACAAAAAAGCTCTAGAAAGTTCGTACCTGGTCCCAGTGTACCCAGGGAGTACACAGCTGTTACTCACCAGCAGCTGGCAATGGCTTCACGTTCTCCTGACTTTCTGAGGGAATCTGCAGAGAGGTGCTTTCCTCACTTGTCTGCACGTTAAGTCACTTGGAGAACCTCAGCAATTGCTAACGCCTGGTCCCCCAAAGCTGTGATTTAATTAACCTAGGGTATGTCCTAGGCTTCAGATGTCCTTTTCAAAACCCCTGAGGTGACTCTGAAGTGTGTATGATTTGGAAATCACTGCTATGGAGAGTAAGAGCAATGAGAGGGCAGAGAAACTTTAGCACCCTAAAGGACTCCAGAGGGCTGCCTCACACGAGGCTGTGGTTTACTTAGTCGTGCATGAATGTAAGTGTGCAATAAACGGAGGGCGGGCTTTGTGTCAGAGCTGTGCTAGACCCTCAAGATTCAAAAAGGAGAGGCCCGGACCTCACAGGGTCTCCAGTCTAGGGAAGGCGACGCCGCTGGGGAGATGGACAGCTGAGGAGCAGCAGTTCTCTGGGACACATGAGGGGAGGACGCAGCCGCCCGTGTCACGTGCACCTCTCAGACCCACAGAGGTGGAGCGGTAAGAGCGTCCTGTGCTCACAAGTTCACGTCTTCATTCATGCGAGCAACAAATACTTGCTGAGTGGGCACTGTGCTCCCTCATCACAGCTGAGTAGATCACACATAAAGTCACCCACTCACTGAGCCCAGACCCCAGGCTCCTCTCAGAGCTGTGAGACGTGGCTGTCCCACGTTTGCCTTTCATCCTCCCTTCCGGCACCAGAATTCAGAATTTCTTTGGGGAGACAACTTCACAACCCACCGTGCAGTCCATGTGGTCTGGGGAATGTCCTCTGCTCTCTCTAGAGTGTCCAGTATATGTACCTTTTTTTCCTGGGAATTAAGCCAGGTATGTGATGTGTGCAGGGCTGGGACTATTAGCTACCTTCTTGTGACCATGCGCCGAGGCCGGGGATGAAGCCAGCGTGGAGAAGAGCGCCAGGAAGCAGGGACCGTGTCCGATGACGCTGCTTGCCTGGACGGAGCCAGGCCTCTATCTCAGCTACACAGGCTAATAAATTCCCTCTGGGGCCTAATCCACTTTAACTTGCTTTTCTATTATTTGCAACTCAAAGAGTCCTAACTGCTACACTGAAAATGGATTTTTCAGGAATGTTTTGCCTTCTGTGATTGAAAAATAAATACACCCAATTAATATCTGTTCAAGAAGTGCTCAGCTTCCTGTTTTATTAAAAACAATTTTAGAGACTCTATTCTAATATGTCTTTAGGGGTATAAATGGAATTCTGTAAAGTAAGTCAGATCATGAGCTCAAGATGTTCTTGAGAAAAGTATTTAAGTGACGCTACACCTGTCAGCAGCTGCCAGGCAAGGCTCGGGAGCATATGGGGAGAGAGATTCCAGGTAGTTCCACCGCCTTCTAACAAATGCCTGAGAAACTTCTAGGTTTGAGGAGACCAGGCTGGAGCCTTCTCCAGTTTGGTGGTGCTGCTGTGTGACTGGAAAATGTGGGTGAAGGGGAGCCACCGGGAGCTGCAGAGGGCTGGAGGCGGATCGTGGGACTAACACTGTCCCTGCGGTGGTCATAGGAATTACCATGTTTAGATACACACAAAAAAGGGTTTGAAAAAAATCAAGAAACAGAAAATCTGTGCAAATGGAAACAAATGAAGCCCTCCCAGAAATACCTATAAACCGAGCAGGTGCCTCCCCTCATTTCCCAGCGACCTCAGATTTTGGCCCAAATTCCCACCATTGCTAAATGAGATGATGCAGCAATGTCTTCACTGCCCTCCCTCCCCTGAAGGACGGGGGTCCGACCTCCCCACCTCAGTCATCCCTCCACGTCTCTGCTCCTATGACCCAGTCACACTCCCTACAGAGAAGCCTTCACACTTCTCTGCCCACCTCCAGCATAGGGCCCAAGATTTCTGCCAAGGTAGGTTTCGCCTCTGCCTCCCTGTCGAGCCTCTGCCTCCAGTTCTCGGAATGTGCTGGGCTGTTTCGAGCATCATGCCCCGGTGCTCACGTTGTCTGGAAGCCACAAGGAAAACCCTTCATCCTTCAAAACCAAATCCAGATGCTCCTCCTGGAAGAAGCTTTTCTTCAAACCTCCCCACCTTAAAAGTTCACCCCTTCCTCCTCTCAGCCTTATTTATGATTCCTACATATTTTTTAATCCCCTAACCATCATTCTATATAAATCTGAACCCCTTTAAGACATGACCAATTTCTTAGTCTTCTTCCTGCTGTCTTCAATGTCAGTATTAAGGACAATTTTTAAAAGCACATTCTGGGGCGGCGCCTGTGGCTCAAAGATGTAGGGTGCCAGCCTCATACACTGGAGGTGGCGGGTTCAAACCCAACCCCAGCCAAAAAAAAAAAAAAAAAAAAGAAGAAGAAAGAAAAAAAGAACATTCTGGAAGTCTAAGGTAAGATCAAATTAGGTGAAGATGGGATGGGTAATAGTGAAGAATTAGTGACAAAAATTTATCTACATGTCTTCTCTAAAAGATGACCTGATTTGTAAGGCTTATCATGTTTAGATTTTGCATTAAAGTAATATAGCGTGACTAATATCTAAAAACCATATATTTATGAAGGGAGTAGTTTTGAGTTGGAATTGCCATAGAAATTTCAAACACACACACATACATACCCAAACATCTTCTAGTCCACGCTGAGAGAAAACAGGATTCTAATTACCTACTCTAAATTATGTAAAAATATCTAAAAAAGACATCACCTAATTCCTAAATATGCAAAACTAAAATTCTAAACTGAACTCATCCAGGCTGAATCTGGAGGGTCAGGAGAGCAAAGGAACGGAAAGAGGAAAGTGCTGGTCCACGTCCTGCCATCTGACTCAGGCAGCCAGCCTCAGGAGCGGCGATTTTCAAACAAGCCTTCCAGAGACAGGGGCATAAACCAGAAGGCCCCCGATATTTCATCCACATTTGCATTCATTCCTGCTGGAGAAGCCCTGTTGGATCTGGGTTGTGTTTATCCCTGGTAACCGTTAGAGTTACAGCATCACTTTAAACCAGCTGCAGTAAAAGGAGGGAAAAGCAAGCAATAGGGAAATGGGCATTGCCTTGTAAAAGCTGCCAGGGCTGCCACGTGGCCTTTGCTGGTGCTTTTAAATTCCAGGCTGGTTTTAGTGTTTCGGGAACCCTATTTTGCTGCTGATTGACAGTGGAAAAGGCAAGGACTTTGGGGGGCAACTCCCCCCACTTCCCTTCCTTGTTTGCCAGTACAACATCCTGGCAAACACAGGAGACCAGCCTTGCTCTGCAGTGAGAGTGCGGCTTCCCTGTGCCAAGACCACCAATCGTGCTTGTAAGTATGATAAACACTTTAAAAAATCCTGCAATCAAGAGACAAATGTAACAACCTGGAATTTCTGGATTCTCCACCAATCTAATTACGGCAGCAGTGAAAGGACACGTCCCTAATTAAACTGCCAATCACACCAAAATGACTCGCAGCCTACTTACACAATTTTTTACTATCATGGCTGAAACCAGCCATTTTGGCAGGGGAGGCAGAAACAAGAACAAGCGGGGTGAGGCGTCTTCAGGAACCAAGTTAACGTGGCTGCATTTTACTTGGAGACTTCGCATCTTATTCTTTAGTTTTTCTTCAAAAAAAATCGATCTTTTCAATGAAAAATGCACATTTCATAAGGGTGTGGCTCCATCGATTTCCCCAAATTGAAAACGTGTTCATAGCACCCCACAAGTCCACTGCTTGCTTCTTCCAGTAACTGGCCCTTCTCCCCCTAAGGCGAGACCTAAGGGTAACCTCTGCCCTACTTCCATCTGCACAGCCTGGTTTTGTCCTTTATGTGCAAAGAACCACACGGAATGTGAGCTGTCAGTGTCTCTCTCTCCACGTGGCACCGCGGGCACCACCCAGCCGGCGTGTCTAACTGCTGCTTGGTGCCCGTGTGTGGCTGTGTCTCAACCTGTTGTCTCTTCCCCTGCAGGCACCTGAGTTGGTTCCCGTTGGGGCTCCCAGTGGTGCTGGCACGAACATCCCAGAAGTATGCTCACCTGTGGGGTGCATGTGGAGGGTGGTGACTGTTGGTTCGTAGGATGTGCTGTGTTCAGCTCTTACAGATGCTGCGACATGGTTTTCCAAAGTGGCTGCAGAAATTCACACTCCCACAGGCCTGGTGACACTGGCCACCACTGGAATACTTCCCACATGTCCTGGCCAAGGCAGCGTGTCATTCAACCTTCCCAGCAGGCCCAGTGTCAGACGAGGAAACTCAGTTCAGGGGGCTCAGCAACGCAGCAGCGGCTGGCAGCTGGGTTCCAGCCAGATCACATCCCCTGAAAGCTGGAGGGCTTAGTCACCATGTGCAGGGCCTTCCAGCTGCTTTGATTGGTGTAAGGTACTGAATATATCTTACTCTCTTTTGTTTGTTTAGAGACAGGGTCTCCCTCAATCACCCAGGCTGGAGGGCAGTGACATTATAGTAGCTCACAGCAACTCAAACTCTGGGGCTCAAGCAATCCTCTTGCTCAGCCTCTCAAGTAGGTAGGCCTCTAGGCCTGTGCCACCAAACCCAGCTCTTTTTTTATATTTTTGTAGAAATGGGGTCTTGCTCTGTCACCCAAGGCAGTCTGGAACTCCTAGAGGCAAGCTATCCTCCATCTCAGCCTCCTGGAGTGCTGGGATCACAGGTGAGACGCCACCCCAGCCTGAGTGCACCTTATTCTCCTACAACCCCCAGCTCCCTTCTCACCCTTCTGCTTCACTTCATTTTGTGGGGTCAGGTGGCTTAACTCACCCCTGCCAATCTTTTTCATTCTCTGAAGTTTCTCAACCCAAAAGACAAAAGCCTCCTTTGACGTCCAGGGAACCAAATTTTCCTCAGCCCCTCTCCCCTCTACAACCTCTGGATGTGGACGTGTCCCAGGCCTCTCCTGAGGCCACCCTGCCTTCTCCCTCCATGACTATCTGCTGCTTCCTGGGACTCCAGATGCCTCTGCCCCTATAGCTCCCAGGCTCACGGTGGGGCTGGGCTACCTACACTTGCTGTCACCTCTTATACTCAGGTGGGGCCGTGAAACTAGGTCTGTGGATGACTTGTGAGCAGAAGTGACCTGTGTCCCTTCTGAACCAGAACATTCCATTGCCAATGCAAACCTCTGCCTGTTCTATCAGCCCGGTGTGACAAGAGTGACGACAGGCGGGACTGAGCTGTTCATCAGCCCCCACTGATGGTCAAACAGCACAAGCAAGAAAGACATCTCCAAATTACAAGCTTCTAAGGTTTGGGAGTATACTCCTCGCCATAGGACAACCAACCCCATTCTGACTAATACAATGAACACATTTAGTTTTGTGAATTTAGTTACAATCTATCTTTTGACACTTCCCACATTAAATCTCTCAGCTGGTCTCAAATCCTTGAACTCCAGACTCAATTGTCCTATGGTATCTTGTAAACCTTCTCTTTAGAAAACGAATATACATCTCAAACTGGACGTGTGCCAAACAGAACACCTGACTTCCACCCACCCCCAAACTTGGACCATCCTCCGTCTTCCATAGCTCAGTTAATAGCAGCCGTAAGCTTCCTATTGCTCAGGCTAAAAACATGGGGGGCTTTCTCATCTCTTCCCATTCTCTTACGCACCCACGTTGAATCCATCAGCCAATCATCCACGCTAGCTTAATTCCAAAATAGATCTAGGATCTGACCCCTCCCCCCCTGGATAATCTAATTCTAGACACCCCAGCTTTTCTAAAATCCATCCTTCTAGATGATGGATTTCCTGAGTCTTTCTTTGAATCCCGCTCTTGCTGGCCCAGACCCTTTGCACGGCATCCTGCCCTCCTGTCCTCCTAGTTCTCAACCACTTCCTTCTTGCTTTCTTTGGAATTCTCCAGCCACTTTTCCCCCCTCACTTTAGCTTCCCAATCTTCTTGCTGTTCTATTTCCAAAAGAAAAATCAGTGCTTCACGTGGCTTTAATTTTTATTTCTATTCTTGCTTCCCAAAATGCATGTGTAATATAACAATGATAGTACCAGGAATGATTTTAGGAGGTATATGGATGAATATTTCTATTTTAATGGTTCTGATTTTATTTTAATGTGTTTTAGGAAAAAAATACAACCGGCACATAAAGGCTGAGATTTCACAGATATTATTGGCTAGATGAAGCCAAATAAATCAGTTTAAGTTGAATTAAAGTAAAATATTAAATACACAGTTCTACAGATAGCAGGAGAGAGGACGGAGGGTAAGCTGTACACAGGTGTGGTGCCGGGGGCACAGTGAGGGCTGCACACAGCAGATGTCATCAGTTCTTCGTGGGTGAATAGTTCTGACGGCCACCTGGAGCGTTCACTGGGACGGCCCCTTATCATTAATGGATAAACTCAGATGGATTTTTCCTCTAAAACCAGTTCCTTCACTTATTCAATGACGCCCTGTTTTTGTAGGTCAAGTCCAACAATTAGAAGATGTTTTTTGACTCATTTATCTCTTTTGTGTCCTTTATTCACTAAATTTTTAAATCCTGAAATGCCTGTCACATTTATCATTTCTTTCTTACTCTCATTAACATCACGCCAGGCCACGACCCAATTACCTCACCGTCAGATCATCGTGATGACCTCCAAATTATCCTCCTGCCGCCCTTTGAATCTGGCCACATCCAGCCAGTGCCTAACGCCGTCCTTCCCGCGTTCAAGGTCCATGCTCAGTCACCTCCTCCAAAGACAATGTCCAGGCCCTAACCCCATGCTAATAACAACTGGCGTTTGTTGAGTGCTGTGTGCTGAAAGGCTTAACAGGAATGTTCTCATTCACGCCTCACAACAACCCTATGAAGTAGACACTACAGATGAGGAAAGTAAAGAAAAAGAGCTGGTACTTGGCAGAGCGACAATCCCACCCAAGCGGTATGACGCCGGGATCTTTAAACTTCTATCCTACGCCACCTACAGACAAATTCCACATCATTTCTCATTGAAAGCCACCTTTATGTCCTCTGTTCTGTTTCCAGTTCCTTCATTCGGAAGCCTTTATCAAGGCCCACCTGGGTGTTGACAGCCCCCCACACACACATAACCTCCTTCTGATACAAATCCTGGGTATGTTTCTCCTTTAGGGCCCATCTCAGGTTCAGCCCCTTATAATCTCACTAAAGCAGTCGTTCTCAACCCGGGGGTCACAACCCCTTTGGGGTCAAACAACCCTTTCACAGGGGTCGCCTAAGACACCCTGCCTATCAGATATTTACATTACAATTCATAAAAGTAGCAAAACTACAGTTATGAAGTAGCAACGAAAATAATTTTATGGTTGGGGGTCACCACCACATGAGGAACTGTATTAAAGGGTCGCGGCATTAGGAAGGTTGAGAACCACTGCACTAAAGCCACAGTGACCACTTTAACAAATAAATGTCTGTCCTTTCAGATCTAAAATACATTTGTCCCAGGCCCTGAATTGTTTCGCTTTAGTCCTGATATTAACTTGGCATTGTGGAAAAATGGCTAGAAAGGAAAAGAAAAAAGACAACACCCCCCATCCTATGAATAGGAGGTCCCTTCATCTCTGAATTAGGAGATTTCAAAGTGATGCGAGGGGACCCAGGGCAAGGCATTGCCTTTCAACTTTTTAATGTGCACAGGGCCCTTTATAGCTTGCAATTCTTTGTATTTAATAGACGTTCAGTAATTGTTATCACACAGGCTGATTTCCGAACATACCAGAATTTCAGAGAACAGAGAGGCAGATAGGAGCCCTGTCCAGAGACATCACGGCCTGATTGAGCGTGTGGTCGGCTCACATGTTTTTGCTTTAGTTGCTCGATTCGTTCCTTGAGTCACTGTCCACAGAGAAGCAGGAAAAGAAATAAAGATGGGAACAATGAACTGTCTCTTTGGTTCTTTTTTTTATAATCCAATTGCCACAGAAAAGTCCAGGGAATGAGGATGAGATTTAAGACACTATCTAGTCCCACTCCTCCATTTCAGGAGTAAAATAGGGTTCTGACAGGTGAATCCTAAGGTTCATGAGATCCAGAATTAGACCCTGAGACTCTGAGTCCAGCTTTTAAATATGGATGCAACTAAGTAGGGCTGTTAGCCTTGGAAACAAGCATAAGTCACTTGCTCTTTCTGAGATTCTTAATTCTGTAATGAGGGTAAAATTAATGATTCTATCCATTTTACAGCATTGTTATAAAAAAAACAATGAAGTCAGATAAAATAAATAGTGAGCAAGTGTCTAAGCCAGGCATCCTCAAACTACAGCCTACGGGCCACATGTGGCCTGCCTAGGACATTTAGCCGGCCCACCAGGTGTTTTTGCTGCCACTGTCTGTCCTGCTTAGCAGCCGACTCGTCCTGGGGCCCACAGTCCGGCCCTCCAACGGTCTGAGGGACAGTGAACTAGCCCCCTGTTCAAAAAGTTTGAGGATCCCTGGTCTAAGACATAGCAGGAGCTCAATAGAAGTTTATCTATGCTGACATCCAAGAAGAATCTAGAAAAGACAGATTTTAGAAAGATTGCAAAAGCATTGAACGTCTTATCACACACAATTTCTTCAAGACTAGGACAACCTAGAAATTGGGGTGGGGAAGTGGAGGCGGCAGGGAAGGGGTAGGTGTCGAATGGCAAAGGTGTCTCTGTTTGTTTTTAAAAGGAAAAGGTGTGTATCAGCTGGGTGACTCATGAAACACTAATTAAATTTTTTATTCTTTTCATCTTGGCAAAACAAACAAACTACTTTTAACAGTGCTGAGCGTTCTGGAGACTCAGGAAGATAATTGCCTGAGTTCCCATTAATTAAAGCAATTAGTTTTAAATTTGGGGTTTGTTTCTCAAGATATTAAGTGAGTGTTACAGCCAAGGCCTAAGTCAGGTGATGACTTCTAATCTAGAGCAAAGACAGGGAGAACTGAGGGGACTCGCTTCGGACCCTTTCCCACCGTTGGAAGTGAAGGTCTCAGCCTCCACGCTGAGCCTCCCTGTAGCTCGGAACAGGTGCAGTGGCTGATGCTGGTTGCGATATCACTCCCCAGCACCCCTGACCGGCTGGGGGATCTGTCTTAGTTCATTGTGTTTCTGCAAAGGAACACCTGAGATAGGGACATTTAAAGAGAAAAGAGGTTTACTTAACTCATGGTTCTACAGACTGTTCAAGAAGCATCTGTTTCCCGTGAGGGCTGCAGGGGTCTCCACTCATGGGGCAGGCAAAAAGAAGCCATGTGTGCAGGTCATGGGGAGAGAGAGGAAGGGATTGTGAGGGGAGCTGCTAGGCTCTTTAACAGTCAGCTCTTGCGGGAACAAGAGGGTAAGAACTCACCCCTGTAAGCCATTCACAAGGGATCCACCCCCACCACCCAAACTTGCTCCACAAGGCCTCGCCTCCAATGTTGGGATCAAATTTCAACATGATTTTGGGGGACCAATATCCAAACTATAGCAGGACCCTTAGTATGGCCGTTTCTCTGTGTGCACCTCATCACTTTGCTCTGGAGAGTGTACGACGCATGGACAGGGCTGTGAGCACTGATATTAAACAGTGAGGATGTACCAATCTCACAGAACATTGTGAGTTTCTAAATTATAAAAAATTTACATGCACTTTAAAGTACAGAGAATAATTTAACAGATAACTCGTGTACTACCCAGATTTAACATATGTTGAGTGTTTATTTTTTCCTGTTTGCTTTGGGAAAAAATATAAAGTAAAAATTACAAATGTAATTCACCCCCATACCATTTCTTACCATCCTCAAAGGTAACACCACCTTGAAGGGGAATTTCCTTTATATCTGTATTGTTTATGTTTTTACTACTTACGTATTCATAAACAATATAATATCAACTTTTCTTGAATTTTAAATAAGCGATATCTATGCACATTTATTTATTTATTTATTTTTGCAGTCTTTGGCCAGGCCGGGTTCGAACCTGCCACCTCCAGTATATGGGACCGGCGCCCCACTCCTTGAGCCTCGGGTCCTGCCCCTCTACGCATATATTTTTATAACTTGACCTTTTGGCTCAAATGTTTTTAAGATAGGTCTAGGCCAACACATTTAAATCTAGGTGATTTTATTTTAACTACTGGGGACTATTTCCCTTGTATGAATGGCCCACATTTTGTCCATTACCTTATTGATGGACACTTAGCTTGTTTCGAACCTTTTGTGATTAGTCATTAAATCCGAGTGATTATTTTTGGTCATTTCTGCTTGCATACCCATGCCAGTTTTACTCTAGGATATACAAGAAGAAGTTAATTTTCAGGACGTAAGCTGTGTATATCTTCAGCTTTACTACATATTGACAAATATGTCTCCAAAGAGGCTACACTAATTTACACTTCCTTTTCCCAATTTTTACAGTTCCTGTTGCCTACCGAATGCTTGCTATTACAAGACTTTCATTTTTTCCTAAGTGGATGATTGTAAAAACGGCCTCTTTTGTTCTACCATCTATTTTATTTTCTAGTACAGAGTCTGCACCTTCAAACATGTCTGTCCGTCATTTGAATTTCCTCTTCTGTAGGTTCCTTGTTCATGTCCTTTGTCAACTTCTCACTTGCTTTTTTTAAAAAACACATTTGTAGACAAATACTATTAATATTCTGGAAACAAATCCTTTGTTGACTCTGTGATATTGATTTCCGTGTTTTTAAATCTCAGTCATTTCTACTGGGCCGGCTTGAATGTGAGAGCAGCCACGGATTAGCCCCGAGCTGGAGCGTCCAGGCGCAGTCTGTACTGGGCAGCAGGGACTGATGTCTGGAGCGCGTGGTGGGATGGGCGCAGCACTCAGAAGTCCTGGCTTCATATCTCAGTTCACCCCGATCATCGGAGCGTGCTCAGGACTTTCTCCTCACCTATAAAATCACAGTATTAATACCAGCCTCCAGGGCTTTGGTGAGAAGCAAATGAGATACTAAAATCACCTTGCAACATGCTGTACAAATGCTAGCCATGATTAGGAGCAGCAACTCAAATGGGAATTAGTTGTATTAGTCTGCTCAACTGCCATAACAAAATACCATAAAATGGGTGACTTCAGTAACGGAAATTTATATCTCAGAGTCTGGAGGCGGGAAGTGCATTATCAGTGTACCAGCATGATAGGTTTACAGGGGCCTCTCCAGCTTCACGCTGTGTGCTTTTTAACCTCTGCTTTCTATGCAAGGAGAGAGAGAGAGAGACACAGAGAGAGAGAGCTCTCCTTGGTGTCTCTTCCTCTTCCTAAAAGGAAACCAGCACTAGCAGGACCTCATCTGGCCTTTATCGCCCTCTCACAGGCCCTATTTCCAAATACAGTCCCATTGGGGTTGAGGGCTTTAAATACAGAAATGTTGGGGTGGACGTAAGTCAGTCATTACACACCAGTCACAGCAGATCGGTGCCTATTCACTTATTTTCAAATAGACTTAAGTTTCTTAATCTCTGGTTCTCTCATCAGAGCTTGGAGACCTAGACTGGAGCACCATTAATTTTGGGAAGACGTGATCTCTACCATACTCCTTTCAAGGCATCATCGTCATCAAACCAAGATTGGACCTTTTCTGTGAAGATCATGGATAAGGGACAAACTGGTTGTCAGTCACTACCCGCAGCGCCAGCTCGAATCTCACTGTGCAAAAAGACTGGACCAGCACCGTCCACTAGAACTTTCTGTGATGATAGGAGAACATATAAAACAGTCTCTAAGGTCCGTGGTCTCTAATACAGTAGCCACAGCCACATTTAGCTGTCGGGCACTTGACACATGACTAGTGCGACTGAAGAATTATATGTTTTATTTTTCTTATCTATCCATCTATCTATCAATCATCTATCACTCTATTTATAGAGACAGTGTCTTACTCTGTCACCCAGGCTGGAGTGCAGTGGCACAATCACAGCTCACCACAGCTTTGAACTCCTGGGCATAAGTCATCCTGCCTTAGCCTCCCCAGTAGCTGGGACTACAGGTATGCACAACACCTAGCTAACTTTATTATTATTATTATTATTTTTGCAGTTTTTGGCCAGGGCTGGATTTGAACCCGCCACCTCCAGCATATGGGGCCAGTGCCCTGCTCCTTTGAGCCACAGGTGCCACCCTTTTATTTATTTTTTTTTAAGAGACGATGTTTCTTGATTTTGTTCAGTCTGGTCTCACACTCCTGGGCTCAAGTGATCTTCCTGCCTCAGCCTTCTAAACTGCTGAGATTACAGTTGTGAGCCTCTGTACCTGGCTTCATTCTATTTTAAACAATTTAAATTTCAATGCAGGTTGTAGCTACTGCATCAGCCTTGCTGGGCCCCCATCGTGAAGTGACACTTCTGGCAGCCGGCTTCTCCTCTTGCACTGTGTGGATTGATGACCTGGGCTCTGTGCAAGACCATGCCTCTGTCTCTCTACCACCTATCAGAGACATGTAGAGGCAAAAAAAAAAAAAAAAAAAAAAGGAATAACAATGGAAGTTTGGAGCTCACATCAAGATTCTGAATTGGCGCATGATCGTGAATGGACAAGGCTAGGAGGAGGGCTGAGCCTGGCTGAGTGGTATTAAAACAGGAGACGCCCATGGGCAGCAGGCCTAGAGATAGTATAGCACCAACTCATGCTTCTACACTCAGACCTTCGCAAAACATCCCATTCCTACCTTTCCCACTTTTCTTTTCCATTTAGGAAATCTGTGAAACAATCCTTAATGATAGAGATTCCAGATTTATGATGGAGAGACCCCCCTTGCACCTGCTCTCAACTAAAGCTCAGCACACCTGAAATAAGAAGAGAAAAAAGCAGCCACTTGTTACTTTAGAAGGTTTCAGCTTTTAAAATGATTTTCCTGGGTCTCCAGTAGGAGCAGCTCGCGCAGGGGAATCAGGAAGCACAGACGATTCTGTCCTCAGCCTGGAGACCGGTGGCCACATCCCAGGCTCCTGTTCTCTCGGCCCCTGGCAGCTCCTGTTTGGGAGCCTAAGGAAGGGTCACAAATGCAAGTTCCCAGAGCATCTGAAACCAAGAACAACCGGTTGAAACGTTCAAGGTCCCCTGGAGTTCCTGATGAGAAAGAACGGTATCAAAGGCATTTATGGAAGCCGGGACTCTGAATTACTGGTCAAAGCAGAAGACAGGATTGGCTCAAATCTTCTCTGGATAGCAGACTTTAAAGAACAGCCTTTGATGTGTCCAGAATCCTTTTTTCCCTCCCCACATAGAAGAATATTTAATGGCATGGATAAATACTTGTGATATAAGGCAAACTTATTTTTCTTTTCCCTCAATCATGTTGAAAATTTTGCATAGGAAAATATTAGGATACATCAACATTTCAGATAGCTGTCTTATTATTAATTCTCTTCTTAGTGAATTTGTTTAATTTTCATCTTTTCTAAAGCATACATTTATTTGCATATGATGCTAAAAATGAATATTAAAAAGCATGAGATGTAATACAGCCTCTTTGGGAAGAAGTATGGAGAATCCTCAAAGAGCTAAAATTATACTCCCCTTTTGACCCCATAATCCCACCATTAGGCATCTACCCGTAAGAAAATAAATCATTTTATTATAAAGACATTTGCACTAGATTGTGTATTGCAGCTCAATTTACAATCACCAAGATGTGGAAACAACCTAAATGCCCATCAACTCAGGAATGGATTAACAAGCTGTGGTATATGTATACTATGGAGTACTATACAGCCATAAAAAGATGGAGAATTTACATCTTTCCTATTAACCTGGATGGACTTGAAACACATCTTAGTTAAATATCACAAGAATGGAAAAGCAAGTATCCAGTGTACTCAATTTTATTATGAAGTCTGTAGATAATCTAACACATGCCCACCTAGGAGAAATGCTTAATTCTATTCAAGTTGAGGGGAAGAGAAAGAAGGGAGTGGGGAGAGGAGAGGGGATTGGTGGCTCCCACTTAAAGAGCACAAAGTAGGGGTGTATGGAACACCTTTTGGGTATGAGACACAACTTCAAGAGGGACTTTACCTAACAATTCAAAAATTGTGACCTGGCTGTGTGTACCCTCACAATAACCTGAAATTAAAAAAAAAAACAAAAAACAAAAAAAAACCTGAGATGTTTATATTTTGTTTACAGTTTTCTTCTTCTTTTTTTTTTTTTTTTTTTTGAGACAGTCTCACTAGCTCACCCTTGGTAGAGGGCCATGGCATCACAGCGCACAGCAACCTACAACTCTTGGGCTTAAGTGATTCTCTTGCCTCAGCCTCCCAAGTAGCAGGGACTACAGGCACCTGCCACAACACCCAGCTATTTTTTGGTTGTAGTTGTCATTGTTGTTTGGCAGGTCCAGGCTGGGTTTGAACTTGCCAGCTCAGGTGTATATGGCTGGCGCCCTGGCTGCTGAGCTATAGGCTCTGAGCCTTGTTTACAGTTTTCAAAAAGTTCATTTTCCATTGAAACTTTGTCCTTTTTTTGTATTTCTATAAAAATGGAAGGTTTTTGATAACTGACTCCAATAAAGAGAATACATGAACTTCTAAAAATCATTCATTTTTTTTAGTTGACAAATGAAAAATGTGTGTTTTTTGTGTCCAAAATGCCCAGCTACACAGGAGGCTGGGACAAGAGGACAGCTGGAGCCCAGAGCTGTGGGCTTCAGTGCTACATAGCACAGATCAGGTGCCCACACCAAGTTGGCAAGCAGGGGACTGAGGACCAGGTTGCCGGAGGAGTCATGAACCCACCCAGGTCGGAAACAGAACAAGGTGCTCAGTAGCTCTCACCTGAGCAGCAGAGGGAGACCCCGTCCCTACATTTTATTTTAATAAAAATAAAAAACAACATGAGCATTATCTCACATACTTATCATTTTTGTGTGCCTGGTAAGAACACTTAAACTTAATTCTCTTAGCGATTTTTAAGTATAACTCATGAACTATGGTCTTCAGGCGTTCAGACTCTTGAGCTACTTCTCCAACACTCAGCGGACACTTTCCCAGCTGCCTCGCCTGCCTCACTCACCCACTGCTCATGCTCCCAAACTGTACTTACTGTGTTTGTGATCGAGCAAACGCCTTTGTGTGTCTGACAACATAAGCGTTGAAATTATGAAAACTGTCTACTACGCTCAGATTAATAGGCCAAACCCAGACTTATTTTTTAGCTAAGAAAAAAACTTTCCATTTTCCCTCCTAATGGCCTTTAACATCAGTGCCAATAACCATCGAGCCAGGCCTAAATGTCCCAGATCCTGAGCACGGAGGCAGGACCAGAGCACAGGAATGGGTGCACCTGCCGTGACTCACCAGAGTCTTAAAGGTTCAGAGGGCCAAACTCCCCACTGCTCCGCAAAGTCACCCACCCCCTTTCACTCTGTGGACACTGGTAGGGCCTCCCAGTGCCCCAGCCCTGTGTCTAGACATCATTGGGTTTTCCATGGCAGTGTCGGGATCCAGATGACTGCAGTGTCACAATCTGGGCCCACAGTGGAGAGGAACAAAGGCTGTAGGGATCCAGGTGACTTTCACAAAGTCTCGTCCTCACGCTATCACTCACTCAGCGGGTCCAATTGCCATTGTTACTCCTCACCATCTACCTGGCTTCTGACCTGAGAATAACAAGAACCAACAGAGTCTGCAGCTTGATCTGCAATGAACCAGCTCTTTCCTGAGGAATAGCCTGGGAGCCCCTCCCCGTCCCTGACCCTGGGCCCTGGGAAAATCACTCACTCTGCACCTCCTGCTTCTCATCCTTTCCTGGAGGTCACGACAGTCACAGACAGTACATGAACATTGGGATATTTGAAAAAGATAATATAAAGGGGCTACCGCAGACCTCAGTGTTTACTGAATTTGATCCCCTGTCTCTGTTAAAATTCACAGCAAGGAGTGAAGTGGGACTGTGTTCTCCCCACCTCATCTCTCACCTTGTCTCAGTAACAACAAATCACGATGGGCCTCACACTCTCCACCACGGCATCCGGGCAAGTCTTGCACTTAGTGGTTTGAAAGGAAAAGGAAGGGAAGTCTCGCTTGGGCTGTAAAACAGCAAGGACCAGAAGGGCTCCAAGCTGTGCTGTGTCTCCATTCGGTGCCTTCCCAGATTCCCTTAGTAAACTGCTTTCTGGACTCACCCACTGGACAGTACGGTCCCTCAGACAGTCCAGCCAACCTCTCAGTCCCAGTGCCTCTTGCATTGACCATAATGACTCCTTAGTTTTTCTCTGTAATCCAAGGTGTCCCCATAGTCTGTACAAATTCACAGACCCACGAGCACATCTAGGTTTTGTCATCCCTCTTTGCTGACTTCAAAGACAGCTGAGAAAAACAGACGGCAGGAGGCCTCCCTTCTAGAGATTCCCTCTCAGTGGAGGTGAGCAGCCAGTGTCTGTTCCCACCTCCTGCCCTCAAGGCTTTCTGGGTAATGGGGATGACAACTAGTTAATTATTCCTGGAGATTCCTAAGGCCAGGGGCCTGCCAGTAGGAATGCTAGCAGTCTTGTACATGCTGGTGGGAAACAGGAAAAGCCCATTCCCCAGAGCCCAGCCAGGGAAGGTAACAACAGTCAGGACCCAGGCAGAGCTGCTGTTCCCAGGAAAGACAGTATGTGCAGGAGAATTTGCTTAGAGTCATCATACCACATGAAGATTCAGCAAGAATTTCTTTCCCAAAAGTCCTGAATTTAAAACAGATCGAAAGACATAAAAAAGGAACCCAGGACAAAATAATTACGGATTTTAGCAAAACTGATCCTATTGTCTCTTTTTTAATTGGACAAAAATTTGATGCAACTTTGTTTTTACAGAAAAGTCTGGCCACTGGACACGATTCACAACCCAGTCTGGAGGACCCGGGCTCAGCCTCTGTGTGCTCACCCCACAGCCACACCTGCAGCCCAGGGCTGTGTAGGGAGCTGTTTCCCTGCCTGCGAGTTGACAGCAGTAAAGAGGACCACGCTGCTCTGTGCGAGCTGTCCTCTTGAAGCCTCGTTTCCTGTCAATCTTCTTTTTTTTTTTCCATGAAGCTTTAATTTTTTGCCACAGCGCTTTCTACATTTTAGTTTCCTGCAAACCTCAGGAAATAGACTGAAATTAATATCGTCAGATGCTTCTGAAAGTGCTGGCTTGGCGGCATTGCAGAACAAGTTTGGATGCCATTTTGGGATGAAAATATACCAGTTATGGCCCATTGTTTGTAAGAGAGATCTGGAGAAGGAATTGTGACTGAAAGTGGACTGAATTGAAATGTAGGTTAAAAAAGAATAGAGACCTGAACTTTCTGAAAGGCAAAGTCGACAGGCAGGTAAGCAAAATGAAAGAGCCAGCTAAAAGAAAACTGCCCCCAGGGATGGTGGTGGCCTCCCAGGAATGGGGGCGCGGGGAGGGGATGGAAGCTGGGACTCCTTTTCCCAGGTAGAAATTACAAAGGCTGAGAGACACTGGTGCAGTAAGAAGTGGAAAGACCATTTATCAGAGCGTGCACTTCGGAACTGTTAATGCACTGGGGGAACAGACCCAAATCCTAGCTTTGCTCCCGTCTCCTGGCCAGAGGGCCCCAGGTTGGGGTGAGCCTGGCTGAATGTCCAACACCAGCTCTGCCGCTGCCCTGAGCAGGTCTGTTCCCTGGGCCGGTACTGCCCGGCTAACCCAGAGGGATGACCCCCTCCCTCCCTTCTTGGCTGTGCAAGGGCACTGCAGTAATACCAACTCCATGAACATGCTTTGTGTTCTGGAGGGGAAACATGGGACATGAACTGACGTCATTGCTTTTGGCTTCTGCATCTATGACGTCCTTAGAGTGTTAGATAAAGTCACACGCAACTTCTCCAAAAAAATCTATTCAAAATTTTTGTAGTACAGAAGAATACCCAGTCTTTTATACCTTTTGTGTCTTACTCATTTTTTGAGTCAGCCAACAGCAGTTTCTCCACACAGCACAGCCTCCACCCCACCAATCTGGGAGACCCATCGATTCCACCACCAACTCCTTTTCTGCATCTCTGTGGTGCTGGTTCAAGTTCTGTGCCTCCTACCTGTCCAGGTGTAATGGCCACATCCCTGGCTCCCCCACTCTGGCCCTCACCTCTGTGGGCAGCCTTCACACTTCTCTACCTGCTATATTCCTAATAAATTGCTCTAAATCAAGAAATCATGGAGCTGACGATCCTTCAGAGATCTTCTAAGAAAATCCATTTTTCTAAATGAGGACGCCATTCCCAGAAAAGGAAAGTGAATCACTCTGAGTCACCTGGCCAGCCGGGGTAGAGCTGGATGAGAAGCAGTGAGATCACCCAATACAAGGTCTGCCCTGGAACGCGCATGTCCGGGGATGGAGTCACATGGGCAGGGCGGTGCCCTGAGACCAGGCCATGCTGTGCTTCCGCAGAGCCGGTACCACAAACCCAGCACTGGACTTGGAGCTTTGCGTGAAGGGAAATAAGACCGCAGAGGCTCACAACATCGGACTTCGCTTTTCCCAGAAAACAAGCAGTCGGGAGGTGAGCATTTTGAGACAGATGATGCTGTTCGGGGAAGTGTCATCATGAACCGGGTTCTTCCTCATTCCTTTCCTGCCATCCTAAGCACGGGCCTTTGCTGCAGGCTCCCAAGATGCCTGCTCTACCTCCAGGCCTCGGAGTTACCTTGTGGACAGGGAGACAGTGGCTTTCCTAGAAGCCTCCACGTGTGCAGGGCCCACCTCCTCGCCCTCCTTCTTCAGGACCCAGCTGAAATGCCTCAATGTTCACAAAATTAACCCCCATCTCTCCCTGTTCTCTGTCAGGGCACTAAGCACACCCCACACTGAATGATAATTTGCCCCGCACGAGTCTGCCTCACTCAGCAGAACATAAGCTCCGAGAAGCAAGGGCCACGCCTCATTCATCTCTGGGGCTGGGACCAAGTCTAAACTTCTGTGCTCCCCAAAGTAAACGCCTGACTGTTTATAATTGAAGCAATTTTCTTCCACTTTGCTTGCATGACAAATAATGAATAAAAATGCACATCTCATAAAAGTGTGTAAATAAAAAGACTGAGACCTCCCGTCTCCCTGGAGCCGTCTCCCCTCCTGAGGGGCAGGAAGAGTTGCTCCAGACTGCTCTTCCCACCTGCAGTCTTTGGCTGTGCTAACACCAGAGGGGCTGGACTCTGCGGATTCGATGACTGGTGGCTCAGCCTGCTGCCTTCAAGCTCTGGAGACACTGGGGTGACATGGACAGCATTTTCTTTGCCCTTTTAATTTATTCCTGAGCCTTATGAAACTCTGCCGAGTTTCTGCCCTGATATCCTTTCATCTCATCTGAATCTCCACTAGAATGAAATGATGGCTGTTCTCTGTATCTGCCCCGCCTCGCACCACTGCCACCGAAGTTCATTCTCTGACAGTGTCCACTTTGTTCTGTGTCCTGAGATGATGACTCTATGGAATTCCACCCAGATTCCTTTTGTGTCTCACTTCAGTTGGGTTCAGCCATCCAGAGTTGCCGAGAGAGATGGGAACACAGGATGGGGGAAGGAGGATTTATTTCACAGCTCCCTGTCTGCCGGGAGGTGCTGGGTCCTGGCATTGGCTGGACCCAGTCTCACCAGGACTCTGGCCCCAGCCAGGTAACCTCTCCCAGGGGCTCCAGCTCCTCCATGGGCCCCTCTCTCACTCCCCCAGAGCTGGGCTGATAAAGGCTTACACTGTTCCACACCCCAAAGTGCCTCAACTTCAGCTCTTACTGGTCTCCTTACCATGCACATACCTCTGTACAGAGTCACTTTATGAAGCTGTGTTTGGAATCCCATCTGGCAGCACCTTATTTTATGGCAGGAATCCGACTGATGTGATCGCCAAGGCTTTTTGCTCTGTGTGCGCTAAACAGCTTCAACATGATGGGACTACTCAGAACTTCTTAACGGGATCCATGAGCATTCCCCCAGACAGTTTCCAGAGATGCCCTGAGTAGTGAGTGATTTTTCTTGTGTTCTCCAGGGTCCAGTGAACCATCACCAAAGACTCGAATGTTCTGTTTGTGTCTACAACTGCGCTAAAGTTAATCTCCTTCTCTAACACACAAATGACACCACTTCTGTATAATTTGCCTGTGTTTTGGGAGATGGAGAGGGGATAAGAGATGGGCTCCCTGGGTAGCAGGTCTCTGGTTAATTGGGTCTAAAACCAAACAAACTGAAGAATGCTTCACCAAAGACCCTCTCACTCCAGAGTGGCAGGGTTTGAGTATGGAGCGATGAGCATATTGCAAACTCAGAAGAAACCGTTTCCTGCTCTGTCTGTGTGCTTCTGGAACCTCCAAACTTTCCACAGAGAAGCTCATAAAGTTCCATTGCAAGGCTGCTGAGAGCATGGGTCACACCTGACCTTCCTCTCCTTCCTGCCTTCCTTCTGGGCTTCCTCTCTTCCAAAGGCAGTGGTGGAAAAAAATAATAAAATACTTGGAGATTTTTGCATGTAGAAAGTGACCCAAATGTGGGCTTGGTAGCAATTAGATCAAGGTCAGCACGGCCTTACTCCCTGAGGACTGCTGATCACTGTTGGCATCAAAGTTTCAAGAATTCACTTGTTGTCCTGTTTCCATTTCCTCTACGTGGGCCAGATTTAAGAACCTGTGTCTCCTGTTCCTGCTGCACCCCCACTCTCCCCCTTCTGCCTCCTTTCCCTGACGGGGGCAGCAATCGCTGCTTCTCTGGGAGGCTGTGTCCGATGTGGATGAGAGGAGCAAGTCTTCCCTTGGAAATGAGAGCACACAGCAAAATGAAGTCTTCAATTTATATTTCCTTCAGGCATATTAAAGCAGACTATCATTAAAAAAGCCTGTGAGAGATGTTAAATTCAAAGAAGATGTAATTGCAGAATAATACATATCATGTGTGGTTTCGGTTCTGCCTGTGTATAGAGGTATTTATTCCTCCATATGGACACAAAGGCTCGAGAAAAGACTAGTGAGGCCCAGTGGTGGTTACCCCAGGAGCTGATGGGGGGGGCGAGTGAAAGAAGATATTCACATTTTACTTAAACTGCCACGTAATACGGTGGGTTTTTTTTTTTTTTTTCAAAATGAGATAGCCTGGTTTAGGTTTTGTTTACATAAGAAATATATGAATTCCATCCCCAGTGGTGAAATTTTTAACAATTTTTTTTTAGGTCTTTTCTTTCCCTTATGTTCTACTAGGAAGAACCAAATTATTCAAAAAGAAAGTTTAAAAAACTAAGATTTCTTCACTTGAAATACATTCTCTGTCATTTTGGGGTGTCATTGTGCTTCCTGATCATGATTTAAAATAGATTGTAATGAATCATCTTCCCCAGCAAGTTGACTCAGTCGAGTAAAAATGGTTCAAAGGAAATCAAAATTAGGAATTAATCTCCTCTGTTCCCACAATGCTGCTTCTCCTCCTGGGCTCTCTTTCTCATGTTTTGGGAGGTGGAAGGTGCCGTGGAGAATAAGGAGGCAGTGGATGTCAGTGGCCCTCGTTTAACTAGGACAAATGGGATGTCAGGTTTGAAACCTGTCCCTGGGGCCCTTTGTGGACCATTTCTGTCTCCTCAGCCCACAGCAAACGTTCCTTTCCCAGGATATCTGTATTGCTGGATCACTTTCGGGGCCCTCCAAAGCTTGTACTCTCAGTCTCACTGCACCATAACACAGCCTTTGAGGACAGAAGACAGGTCTTTCTCATCTCTGCTTTGCCACCGCCCACTTAAAGGGCCTGACACAAAGGTATGTGCTCAACCCATATGCACACAGCCTCAGCCTGTGAGTGCAGCCAGGAGCCCACCCACACCCCTGCGGTGCCTTGAGAAAGTACACACTTGACAAATGTTTGTTGTTCAGTCCCCCTGTCTTAACAGATGATAGAACATGTTTACAGAGATTTATATTTTGATTTGTTTATCAGATTACTGACAAGGCAGAAGTGGAGGGATACTTTTTTTTTTTTCTTCATTTGCCTCAATTCATATGAGGCACAGGAAGGTGAGAAGTTTGACGAATGAGAATGGAAATTTACCTCTTGGCCATTTCAGACTCCTCTCTCCAGACCCTCCTGGCCCCCCACAGGCTCCCATTGTCTCTCTGTGCCCTTGCCCTCCCCTTCAGGGACAGGACAGAGACCCTGTTGCGGTGATCTCTGAATTTCAGGTAGTTAAAGTAGAAAGCGGCACTTCTTAATTGTGTAGTAATTGTATAATTATTTGAAGGCACCTTCTAATTACATCCCTCCTCCCAAGCTCCTTCAGCTGCCTGACCTGGGCTCTCCTGTCCCTGGTCCCTTCCTGTCCTGTATCAATGTGAAGCCACTGGGCCAAGCACTCACCAGCAATGACTGTGTCTTAATAAGGAAGGACACAGTCTTATCTTCTCAAAGGGAGGACTCCCTATCAAAGAGTGGCGACTCATGGGCTCTCACTGCTAACACAGGGCCAACTCCAGTTCAAATCATTGAGCAGACATCCCCAGAGCAATGAAGGGGGAAGATGAGAGATTGCTGTGAAGCCGTTTAAACACGGTGCCTCTTCAGTGTATACCTCACAGGGATCCTATGGCTTCAGTAAACCATCTCAAAGATTCTCCTTGCTGCCACGTACAATTCTTCCATATTTCTAACTTCTAGTCTTACAAAAAAGGTTTTCCAGTATAGCATTAAAAGGAAAATCACCACCACCCTCCAGCACAGGAAAACTTTCTGTACTTTTCCTTACTCCTGAGGTAGAATGTAGCTCCCACTAATAACCTCTGAGCAAGCTGCATGCCCAAGGTCAAGGTCATGGGGGCAATTTTAACAAGGGGAGGTCAGGACAGCAGTCAGCTCAGCAGCTCAGCAAGGGGCATTCAGCTGGTGCCCACCATTCCCCACTTTGAAATCTGGCTGACAGCATGAGCACCCCATCGCAGGAAAGGAAGCTCAAGGGAGTTACTAGAGAAACTCAGTTTCACTAATAAAGATGGATTCACTATAGTCCTCTCATCCAGGGGGATGAGTTAGTTTAGTGTGGAGTTTGTCTGCCTTCATTGAAAACTCCTGTTAGGCAATGAATTATTCCAAGTAAATTAAGTGTATTGATCCCCCTCCCCTTTCTGACACTTTGCAGATAATGCTATCAAATCAAGCTCTGTGCAAGTGTCAATTTTTACCACAGACATCTGAAGGAGGGGGGGCAAGGATTCTCCTGAGTTTCTTAGAGTCTAGTACATACTTTGTGGGCACAGCAGCACTTGAGAGGACCAGGCAATGATGTAGCCCTGTGATGAGATGGACTGGTTACCTGGAGTCTTAGCATGTTCAGTGTTAAGAGCAGATCATAGATTTACTCCTGTATTTTTCAGACAATATCAGGTCAAGGTCATGGGTGGCAATTTTAACTCTAGACAATTTCCATACAAATGTAAAAACCAGGCAGAAGAATACAGATAGATATTGTGCATCTATCTCCAGTCTGGGGAAACAATCAGACCACATACCCTGTGAGGAGGAGGTAACACAATGCTTTCACGAATGGTAAGGAGTCCCTCCCTTTTAAGGTGAAGACATGCCTCATTTCACCAGGGCCTCAGCTGGGACTTGCTCCTTTGCTGTTTATTTTTCTTCCCCATTGTTATGGATTAAATCTTTTGGTTTCCCTCCTCCTCAATTTATGTGTTGAAATGCTAACCGCCAATGAAATGGTATTAGGACGTAGCGTGTTTGGGAAATTAGGTCATAAGGGTGGGGTCTCATGAATGGGATTAGTGCCCTTATAAGAAGGGACAGGAGACTTCTCGTCTCCGCTCTCTGTTATGTGAGAATGCCAGTGTCCATTTCAGAACAAGAAGTGTCCCCTGCCAGACACCAGCCAGCAGCTTGACCTGCACTTCCAATCTCCTGAACTGTGAGAAATATGTCTGTTGTTTAAGCCTCTAAGTCTGTGGCACTCTATGATAACAACCTGAATTGACTCAGACTGTCAGATTCATCCTTTAATAACAACCAGATTCATCCTCTTTAATGTAATAAAATTCTTCATCTCCAAAAGAAAAAGGATCTTTCTCACTATTATCCAGTTGAACTGTCTTTTTTGACCAAAAGCTACCATATTAAAGCCATTGAGTATGTTCTAAAGATGTCTGGTCTAAGGATAAATCACATATCTAACAAATGTGTATTATAAAAGTGTATTATTTTCATCCATATTAAAAGACCTTATTGCCAACAGAAATACTTATGGATGAAAGTATATGATATCTAAATTCGCTTCAAAATAATCCTATGAGATTAGGAAACAGCGGGGGAGATAGAACAGTATTAGACACAGCTCAATAACTATTGGGCTGGGTAATGGCGCACGGGTCTTCAATAATAGTGGTTCTCAACTGTGAGCATGCATCAGAATTATCTGGACGTCTTGATAAAATACATATATCTGGGCACCACCTCAAAAATTATGAGGCAGAATGTCTTTGGGGTGTTGCCTGAGAATCTGTCTTGCCCAGAGCTCTCAGGGGAAACTGATGCTGCTGACCCAGGGGCCCCACATTGAGGACCACTGTGTCATATTATATCCTCTATTTTTATCTGAACAAATAAAAAAATTAAAATTAAAACCAAGTGGGGCCGTACCAGGCTGTCACAAATGCAAGATGGGGGGGAAGGGGCGTCTTCTCCTTCTGCCTGCTCACAGTCTCAGACAGGCAGCAGCTGGAAAAGGCAGAGAAAAGACACGGGGAACAATCCACTTAATTCAACTTGGACAGAGTGTGGAAAAAATTAATGTTGGTTTTCCTCGCTTACTTTGAACTTGTGTCTGCATAATTGTTATGGAGTGTGATAGCTTCTCAACTGATTTGGGATTGTGCAGTTAAGAAATATGAATAGCCAAGGTTGCTGTGTGTGTGTTTTTAATGCAAGAGCTGGAGTTGAGTTTTTGTATAAATCTTGCAATTGGCACAGATTGAGGGTGACACTTCTCACATTTGCCTGAGACTTGGGTTTGGTAGAAAATGTATAGTCAGAAATCTTACATCAAGTTCCAGAAGATGGATATGGAATTTCTGGATCTAGTGGGGTTGAAAGGGATCAGAAAAAAGAGAATTTCAACCTTGAGACCAGATGGTCACTGAAAGGACAGCAGGAATTTTAGCTGGATTTTATTTCACTTAAGCACCATTTAGCCATAATTACTATACGAGGTCAGACAATTAAGTTCACAAACTCATCTTAGAAAAAGTGCCACATGCCTCATTGCTGAATCTCACTACAATCACCTGCTAGGTATGCCCTGTGCACTGATGCCAGCACCTACTCCACCCTTCAAAGCACTTTTGAATTTAATTGTCAGACCTTGTACAATGACAGCTCTGATGTTCATTCCAGAAGAATTCCACAAGTGCTTTGAAGAGTGCACTGGGCACTGGATCAGTGCATAGCTCCCAAGGGAGCACTTTGAAGACGGCCATAGTGATATTCAGCAATGAGGTATGTAGCACTTTTTCTAGGGCGAGTTTGTGAATTTAATTGTCTAACCTCGTATGCCAGAAACAGAGTCTCACTCTGTCCCTAAACTGTATACACTCCAGGACTTACAAAAATAAATTTTAAAACATGGTCCTTGCCCTTGAGGATCTTATCTGGAAGGTAGCCGTGAAAAAAGTGATTATAAGAATGTTGTGGAAATCTAGGTGCATAAACTCTTAATTTGTGAAGAGATGAAGCAAACTTCACATGGGTCAAATTCCAGTCTATTCTTAGGCAATTAGCATTGATTTATAGGCAAAGAGATGAGTGAATGGGGAAAGGCATGGGGGGCCCAGGAGACAAGTGTAAGAAAGTCATGGAGAAGTGAGAGTGGCAGCTGTCTCTGATCTGTAAAGAAGAAGTTGGCAGATTAAGGAGTAGTCTGTGAAGGAAGAACCTGGCAGTGAGTCAGGAAAGGTACTGGCTTGTCCTGCACTATGTATTGTGATAAAAAGTTTATGCTCTATCTAGGGCGGTGATGCTCAACCTTCCTAATGCCACGGCCCTTTAATACAGTTCCTTGTGGGTCAGGAACCACAGGTTGAAAACCCGCTGATCTAGGGGCCAGGCTGAAGTGTGTCCTTTTAAAGTTCCTGTTAGTTGGGTGCAGTAGCTCATGTCTGTAATCCCAGCATTCTGGGAGGCTGAGGCAGGTGGTTTGCTTGAGCTCAGGAGTTCAAGACCAGCCTGAGCAAGAGCAAGACCCCATCTCTACTAAAAATAGAAAAAAACTAGCCAGGTATTGCAGCAGTCACCTGTAGTACCAGCTATCCCAGTTACTCAGGAGGCTGAGAAAGAGGATCGCTCAAGTAAAGAGTTTGAGGTTGCTGTGAGCTATGAAGATGCCACTGCACTCTACCCAGGGGGACAGAGTGAGACTCGGTTTCAATTAAAAAAAAAAAAAGGCAGGGTGTGGTGGCTCATGCCTGTAATCCCAGTACTCTGGGCAGCTGAGACAGTTCCATCACCTGAGCTCAGGAGTTTAAGATCAGTCTGAGCAAGACTCCAATAACAATACAAAAAAAAAAAAAAAACTAGCCAGGTATTATGGCAGGTGCCTATACTCCCACCTACTTGGGAGGCTGAGGCAAGAGCATCATTTGAGCCCAGGAGATGGAGGTTGGTGTGAACTATGACACCACAGCACTCTACAGACAGAGTGACAGAGTGAGGCTCTGTCTCAAAAATTAATCATTCAATCAATCAATTAATCAATAT
>CAUYQV010035927.1:0-13682 GCA_963574575.1 Galagoides demidoff | reverse complement strand
TTTTTTTTTTTTGGTTGCAGCCATCATTGTTGTTTGGCAGGCCCAGGCTGGATTCGAACCCGCCACCTTAGGTGTATGTGGTTGATGCCTTAACCACTTGAGCCACAGGCGCCGAGCCAGCAACTGCAAACTCTTGGGCTTAAGTGATTCTCTTGCCTCAGCTTTCCAAGTAGCTGGGAGTGAAGGCGCCCACCACAGTGCCTGCCTATTTTTTGGTTGTAGTTGTTATTGTTATTTGGCAGGCCTGGGCTAGGTTCGAACCCACCAGCCTGGGTATATATGGCTGTCACCATAACCACTGTGCTGTGGGCACTGAGCCTGCTGTATATATTTTAAAAACAACTTTAATCCTCCCCCCCATTATTGGGAAAGACATAGATTTCACTTTTAAAAATCTTGACTGAGAGGTGTGCTTTAACATGGTGGCCAACAGGCAGCTACTTCAGAGTTTTGAGTGGGATAAGACTTTCTATTGTAGAAAAGAAGATTGTCACTATCTGCCCTCACGTCATCCAAAGATTTTTTGAGCCCTACATCTAAACATTCTCTTGACTGGCTGCCCTCTGGACTCAAAACTGAATTTATAGATCATTGTAATCATCAACCTTTATTTTTCTTTTGTTTCCATAGAAATTCCTCTTTTTTTCTTTTCTTTTTTTAGAGACAGAGTCTCACTTTGTTGCCTTTGGTAGAGTACCATGGCATCACAGTTCACAGCAACCTCCAGCTCTTGGGCTTAGGTGATTCTCTTGCCTTAGCCTCTCAAGTAACTGGAACTATAGGCACCTGCCACAAAACCCTGCTATTTTTTTTTTGGGGGGGGGCCGGGGCTGGGTTTGAACCCACCACCTCTGGAATATGGGGCCGGCGTTCTACCCTTTTGAGCCACAGACACCACCATCACACATGGCTATTTTTTTGTTGCAGTTTGGCCAGGGCTGGGTTTGAACCCGCCACCCTTGGTATATGGGGCCGAAGACACCCTACACAGGGCCACCCAGAAATTCACTGACCCACAGGAGCCACCCAGAAATTCCTCTTACTATCTGATTACTAAAGTCATATAGAAGCCTGACTTTAGTGAAAGTCCATCAGTAACACTACTGCCTAAAATAAGACACAACAGTTAACTGTTTAACTGGACTGCCCTGTTCTCAGGACAGAGACTAGTTCAATGGCTTATAAAATAATCCACCAACATAATTTCTGGCCTGTGAAACTTCTTGGAGAATGTTGGGACTCAGAAAACAGCCTTCAAGATGAAGGCCTGAGAAGCAGCCTTCTAAGCAGAAGTTTTTTTTTTTTGAGACGGAGCCTCAAGCTACCCCCCTGGGTAGAGTGCCATGGCATCACAGCTCATAGCAACCTCCAACTCCTGAGTCTCCTGCCTTAGGCTCCCAAGTAGCTGGGACCACAGACGCCCGCCACAACGCCAGGCCATTTTTTGGTTGCAGCCATCATTGTTGTTTGGCGGGCCCGGGCTGGGGATTCCAACCTGCCACCTTAGGTGTACGTGGCTGGCGCCTTAGCCGATTGAGCCACAGGTGCCGAGCCTAAGCAGAAGTTTTGTCTGAACTTCTTCACTCTCATCCCTCAGTTCCATTCTCCCTGAAAACTAGCCATGGAAACTAGAATCCCTCTTTCCCAAGGTAGGTGGTCATAAAAATCAGAACCTGCTTTCCTCAAAGCCAACCATAACGCTTAAAAATATTTTTTTAACTTTCCCTCTCCCTTTAAAATTTTTTTCCTTTTTTTTTTTTTTCTAAGACAAAGTCTCACTCTGTTGTCTGGGCCAGATTGCAGTAGGCATCATTATAGCTCACAGAAACCTCAGACTCCTGGTCTCAAGTGATCCTCCTGTCTCAACCTCCTCAGTGCCTTGAGACCACAGGCATTCACCACACTGCCTGGCTAATTCTCTTTTTTTTTTTTTTTGAGACAGAGTCTCACTTTGTTACCCTCAGTAGAGTGCTGTGGCAGAGTCACAACTCACAGCAACCTCAAACTCTTGGGCTTAAGTGATTCTCATGCCTCAGCCTCCCAAGTAGCTGGGACTACAGGCGCCTGCCATGATGCTGGCTATTTTTAGAGATGAGTTCTTGCTCTGGCTCAGGCTGGTCTCGAACTCATGAGCTCAGGCAATCCACCCACCTGGGCCTCTCAAGTGCTGGGATTATAGGTGTGAGCCACTGTGTCTGGTTTAATTCTTTTTTTTTTTTTTGAGACGGAGCCTCAAGCTGTCCCTCTGGGTAGAGTGCCATGGCATCACAGCTCATAGCAACCTCCAACTCCTGGGCTCAAGCGAGTCTCCTGCCTCAGCCTCCCAAGTAGCTGGGACCACAGGCACCCACCACAACGCCCAGCCATTTTTTGGTTGCAGCCATTGTTGTTTGGCGGGCCTGGGCTGGGGATTCGAACCCGCCACCTTAGGTGTATGTGGCTAGCGCCTTAGCCAATTGAGCCGCAGGTGCCGAGCCTCTTGTGATATTTTATTAAGGAGAATGTTTTTCAACTCCATTGAGGTTAATACAAAAGACGTAAAGTCTCCATCTTTTTTATAGCTGCATAGTATTCCATGGTATATAAGTTGGGTTGATTCCACATCTTGGTGATTATGAATTGAGTTGCGATAAACATTCTAGCACAAATGTCCTTAATGGTACATTTTTTTTCCTTTTTTTTTTTTTCCTTTGGGGTAGATACCTAGTAATGGGATTGTGGTATCAAATGGAAAGTCTACTTTTAGCTCTTTGAGGACCCTCCATACTTCTTTCCAAAGAGGCTGTATTAGTTTGCAATCCCACCAACAGTGTAAAATGTTTCCCTTTCTCCAAATAAGACATTACACTAAATAAAATTATTACTTGAGTACCTGGACATTTTTTTACCCCTTCTAATGTGTTCTGGATTGTTTGAGGAGCAATTGTGTGTGTTTAGCTCCAAGGAGGGCAGGGACTGCTGGGGAAGTGTTTCTATTGTTTGATCTAAACACTGGTCACATAAGCATGTTTACTTTAAGAAAATTCAGGGAGCTTTGCTTTGGAACTTTTTTGTACATACCTGATACTTTAGTAAAATTTACCAAAACCAAATACCACTTGTGTGCATTTACATGTACAGAGAATTCCATCTCCAGTTTATTCCACAAAGCAAAAGTTTTGTTTTTCTTCTTCTTGATATTTCTTTTCATTTCAAAACAGATTATTATGTTTCTGTCCCTATCAGCATTTTTACTTTGCTTTGTACATGCTGGTTAAGAAATTACCTGTCTTTGATTCCTATTCTGTTAATGTGTGTGCTTAGTCCCATACCAGTCTATTGTTTCTGTTCTATTACTTTTTCACCACCTTTTATCTTGCTGAACTAGTTATAACCTGTAATTTAGTATGTATTTTAAAGAATATTTGGTAATTTAAAAGTAATTTATGTTAACTGTTATTAGTTTTTAAAGTAGGTGAGCTTATTTTAATAAATTTTTATGACAGTTTATCTTTAATTCTGTTTCCTACTTAGAAAGCAGTAAGTTATTGGGGCTAGACCTCCACTGAATTTCCCTCCTTTCTAAGACAGTGACTCCTAGAAGAGCAAATTGTTTTCGTTCTCACTATGTAAAACATTGTAAGATTCTTTGTAAAGGAGAGTCCAAAGCTTCCATTGTTCTTCTCATGAGAACATTACATTTAATCAGATGACCTGAAAACCTTATTTTACTTCCTGTTTATGTAACTCTATATTCTGTTTGACAGCATGATTCTGGAACAGAGTGCACACCAGGAGAATCTAAGAATTTAGGACAAAAAGAAAATGGCAATTACATCATGTATGCAAGAGCAACATCTGGGGACAAACTTAACAACAATAAATTTTCACTCTGTAGTATTAGAAATATAAGCCAAGTTCTTGAGAAGAAGAGAAACAACTGTTTTGTTGGTATGTATTTTTTCTCAACATTGTATTTTGAATATTTTTAAACATTCAGAAAACTTGAGTTTTCTGTGAGCCCCCATATACCCATCACTTATATTTTACAATTGTTAAAACTTTGCTGTATTTGCTTTATCACATATTTATTAATCTGCCCATCCCTCAGTCTATGTTTTTATTGAAGTTTAAAGTAAATGGTAATCATGAGTATACCACTTCAGCCTACATATCATTAACTGAAGTTCAGTCTCATTTGGAATTCTTTTTCTGCTTTCTATAAGTGAAATATATAGATCTTAAATGCACATTTGATTTTTTTTGTTTTGTTTTGTTTGTTTCATTTTTAAGGCAGGATCTTTCTTGCCCAGGCTAGAATACAGAGGTGTCACCCACAGTTCCCTGTAGTTACCAACTCATGGGCTGAAACAATCCTCCTGTCTTAGCCTTCTGAGTAGCTGGGTTTACAGGCATGTGACACCATACCTGGGTAGGTTTTTAATATATTTTGTAGCATGAGGTCTTGCAGTGTTGCTCAGGCTGGTCTTGAGCTGTGATCCTCCTTCCTTGGCCTCCCAAAGTGCTAGGATTATAGGCATAAACTGTTGTGCTCAGCCTATTTGATGGGTTTTGACAAATGTGTTCATCTGTGCAAACTAAGTACCTATCAAGATATAGTTTCTGCTACCTCAGAAAATTATTTTATTCCTCCCCCCTTTTTTTTGAGACTGAGTCTTACTTTGTCACCCTCAGTAGAGTACCATGGCATCATAGCTCACAGCAACCTTAAACTCCTAGGCTCAAGTGATTCTCTTGCCTCAACTTCCTGAGTAGCTGGGACTACAGGTGCCCACCACAACACCCAGCTATTTTTAGAGATAAGGCCTCCCTCTGGGTCAGGCTAGTCTTGACTCTGTAAACTCAGGTGGTCCACCCACCTTGGCTTCCCAGGTGCTGGGATTACAGGTGTGAGGCACTGCATTTGGCCCACAAATGGGGATTTTTTTTTTTTTTTTTAAGCAGGCCCCAGCAGGGTTCAAACCTACCACCCCTAGTGCACAGGGCTGGCACTCTAACCATTGAGCTGTAGGCACCCTCTTTTATTCCCCTTTCCAGTCAATCTCTGTCTCTCCTCCAGAAGCAACCACTTTCTGATTTATTTCACCATAGATTAGTTTTGCCTCTATATAACTAGAATCATACAGTTTGTGCCCTTTTGTGGAAGGCTAAACTCAGCATAATATTTTGAGATTCACCATTGGTATTTTACTCTTTTTTATTGTTTAGTACTATTATATATTATGTGAATTTATCCCAGTTTGCTAATTTGCTCTTGTACAGATGAACACCTGTGCTTTGGGTTTCGGCTAATATGTGTAGGAATGAAGCTGATAGGAAATTTTTTTTTTCTTATTGTATTAAGATACATATAAAATTTGTCATTTTAAGCAAATTTAATTACACAATTTTGTGATATTAGTTACATTCACAGTGTTGTGCAACCATTACCACAATCCATTTCCAAACTGCTTTTTATCCTCCAAAACAGAAATTCTATAAACATTAAGCAATAATTTCTCTCTTCTCCCTTTAGCCCCTGGTAACCTTTAATTTAATTTCTGTCTTTGTGAATTTTCAGTCTACTCTAGGTACCTCATGTAAGTGGGATCATAAAATGTTTGTTCTTTTGTGTCTGGCTTATTTCACTTAGTGTAATCTTTTCTAGATTCATCCATGTTGTAGCATGTGTCAGAACTCCATTCCCTTTTATGGCTGAATAATCCATTGTAGATCCTATTTTCTTTTTCCATTCATCTGTTACTCCTTTCTTTTGGCAGTTAACATAGTCAACCATGTGGTATTTAATGTATTCTAAATATTCTTGCACTATCATTTTTTTAATGTGTCCTTGACTTATTTCTCAAGATTGTAAGTTACTTGCGGAAAAACACTGAGAACTATTCATTTTTGTGTGTTAAGAGCACTTAAAGAGGGGTTAAGTATGTGACAGCAAAGGAGAAAGAACTGAGGAAGATTTCCAAATAAACATGGCTTTTTGTTCTTAATTGAAAAATTATTGAGATATAGATTCACATAGTTGTTAAGAAGTAACAGTTCCTCTCAGTGATAATATCTGAGAATCCAATGGTAATATCATAAGAATCCATTGCCCTTCACTACTGTTGTTGTTCTCCCATCTTACTAACCTATTCTCTGTTTTTAAAATTTTGTTATTTGAGAAATGCTATACAAAGGCCTGGTACCGTTCCTCAAGCCTGTAATCCTAGCATTATGGGAGGCTGAGGCAAGTGGATTGCTTGAGCTCTGAAATTTGAGAACAGCTTGAGCAATAGTGAGACACCCCAGTCTCTACTAAAAACAGAAAAACTATTTGGGTGTAGTGGCGATTGCCTATAGTCCCAGCTACTTGGGAGTCTGAGGCAAGAAGATTGGTCAGGCCCAAGAGTTTGAGGTTGCTGTGAGCTATGAAGCCATGGCACTTTACCTGGGGGCAACAGAGTGAGATTCTGTCTCAAAGAAAGAAAAAAAGGTATATAATATGAAAATATACAATAAGTAACCTTATGAGATTGCCTTTTTCCCACTCAGCATAAATCTCTGGAGTGTTGTCTAAATTGATGCTTTTATCAATAGTTTGTTCTGTTTTATTTTTAAGTAGTATTCCATGATGGTATGTTTAACCAATCACCTATTGAAGGATATCTGGGCTGTTTCCAGTGTTTAACTGTTGTGCATAAAGTAGCTATAAACATTTCTGTATAGGTTTTTTGCATGAACATTCTTTTTTATTTCTTTGGGGTAAATACCCCCAAATCCAACAGATGGACCATATTGCAGTTGCTTGTTTGTTTTGTACAAAACTGCCAGACTTTTCCAGGGAGGCTGCACCATCATACATTCTTACCTGTAGCATATGATCAGATACTGATGATTTTTCTGTATCTTCACCAGCATTTAGTGTTTTCATGATTTTATATATTAGTCACTCTGATGGGTATGTAATGATCTCATAGTTGAAATGTGCATTTCTCTGTTGACTAATGATATTAAACATCTTTTTATGTGCTTATTTGCTGCTATATCTGTATTTTCTTCAAATGAAAGATCTGTTCATGTTCTTTTGGCCATTTTTAATGGGGTTTATTTTTCTTTCGAGTTTTGAGAGTTTTTTTTTTTTTTAATATAGTCTAGATTCTAGTCGATTGCCAGATAATTGGTTTTCAAATATTTTCTCCGGCTCGGTGCCTGTGGCTCAATCGGCTAAGGCACCAGCCATGTACACCTAAGGTGGCGGGTTCGAATCCCCAGCCCGGGCCCGCCAAACAACAATGATGGCTGCAACCAAAAAGTGGCCGGGCGTTGTGGCAGGCACCTGTGGTCCCAGCTACTTGGGAGGCTGAGGCAGGAGACTCACTTGAGCCCAGGAGTTGGAGGTTGCTATGAGCTGTGATGCCATGGCACTCTACCCAGGGGGATAGCTTGAGGCTCCATCTCAAAAAAAAAATATATATATTTTCTCCCAGTCTGTAGCTTGTTTCTCTCATTCTTTTATAATTGTTTCTCAGAGAATAGGTTTTAAATTTTGATGAGTTGCAATTGATCAGTTTTTTTGTTTTTATTGATTGGCTTTGTCTTTTAAAGCCTTTTTTCTTTTAAGAAAACAGATTGAGGGCAGCGCCTGTGGCTCAAAGTGGTAGGGCTCCAGCCTCATATGCCAGAGGTGGCACGTTCAAACCCACCCTGGGCCAAAAACTGCCAAAAAAAAAAAAAATCATGCATTAAAAAAAACAGATTGAAATTGCATTGATGTTATCATTTTTGTTATTATCATTAGCAGTTTTTCTAACACTTGTTAGTATAGAAGTGCTATGTAGATTCTTCATTTGAAATTGGGGTTTTCACAGTAAACTGTGTGATTGATGTCTTTTAAAAATGAGCATATTGCTTTGTAGGCATTATGGGAAAGAAATTTGTATCTTAAATTATAGTGAAATGTTTATTACAGTTTTTTTTATTTAAATAGTACCTTTACTTTGTGTTTAAGCTATTAGCTAGATAGCTAATTTGAAGTAAGAAATCTATATGAGATGCAGATTAATTTGTAGTAAATATTGTCTCTCAGGTTTTTCTGACTTTATCATTTTCTCTTTTCTCCTAAATTGCATGTCAGATGAATCATAAAATTACCAGGCTTAAAAAAAAAATCATTGCTTAGTATATATGTACACATACACATACATGCTTCTAGTTTTAGAGAACAGAAGAGATTGTTTAAACTAGTGAAACATGGATGAGGTTTCAATAACCTTTAAGATTTCCTTTAATAGGCTGGGCCCAGTGGCTCATGCCTATGATCCTAGCACTCTGGGACGTTGAGGTGGGTGGATTACTTGAGCTCAGGAGTTCAAGACCTGTCTGAGCAAGAGCAAGACCCCATCTCTAAAAATAGCTGGATGTTGTGGTGGGTGCCTGTAGTTGCAGCTAGTTGGGAGGCTGAGGTGAGAGAATCATTTGATTCCAAGAGTTTGAGGTTGCTGTGATTCCATGGTACTCAACTGAGGGTGAGAAAGTGGACTAAAAGTGAGACCTAAAAAACAACAACAACAAAAGATTTCCTTTAATAATTAGATGATGTGTTTAAGTATAAGCCAAACTTTCTACAACATTTTTGATTCATGTATTTCTTATGTGCGCTCCCTATGTTGGTGTGATTCCCTTCTACTTACTCATTTCTGAATTTAAAAGCCTGTACTATGACTGTTCTCAACATTGAGTAGGAAAGGAAAGAGCACTAGATTGTAGACTTGGAAGACCTGGGTTGAGTCTGTGTTTTGCCCATACTGGGGGAGATGGTCTCTAGCAAGTTACATACTGCTTGGACGTTAGTTTTCTTTTCTAGAAAATGAAGGTATTTGATTCTTATCATTCTCTACAAGTGCTAAAGTTCTTTGATTTTATCATCTTACAAAGAGGAACATTCTTATTCCAATTTTAAAATCCATTGGAAAAAAATCAAAGAACTTTAGAAGACAGCTAAAGAAATTTTCTCAAATTATTCTCTGTGCTTAGACTAGACTGTCTAATCATAATCAACCAAAATTTGGCCTAATACTGTTAGGTTCTGTGAGAATACAAAAAAATTAAATGATACACATTTTCTCCCTTTAGAAGCTTGGTCTAGCTAAGGAGCAAAATTAATGTATATTTTTAGAGAATTATTTTACAGCCTATATTATAATCACCCAAATAGAATGTGAGGGATTCCATAGGACAAAATCCCACCCAAATTTCTTAACAAATAAATGATATAAAAGTAGAGAGGAATCTGTTATACAACAGAAGAACTTAAGAGACATGACAACCAAAAGCAACCATGACAGTGGTGGGGGGCTTGAAACCAGGAGAACCTTGTTTGGAACTTGATTCAGACCAACTAATTGTAAGGAGAAAGTTAAGGAAAATCGAACATGGATTGACTATTAGATGCTATTACACATATTAATTTTGTTTGATGTGATAATGGTGGTTGTGGTTAGGTTTAAAAAAAGAAAAAAATTTCTTATCTCTTAGTATATTCTAAAGTATTTATAAGAACAATCATATGTTAAGGGGGGTGTTTTTGCTCCAGAAAAAAAAATTGTGGGAGTAAATAAGAACAGCACATTGTCCATATCCAAAGTTATTAAAGCTAAATGATTGGTATATGGGAGTTCATTGTGATTCTTCTTTTATTATTTTTATGTGTATTTGCCATTTTCTGTAGAGAAAAGATTTAATTTTTTTCCTGATTAATGAAGCACTAACTTAATTTTTATTTGTGTGATATAATTAGTGCAGTCATGGTACAATTAAGCTCAGTGTGGCATGGCCTACGTAGTACATGACAACTTCTAGAAGGGAGAATCAAGTCAGATCCCCACACTATACAGGTCAAGGGCCCCCAAAGAAAGTGACTTGCCCAAGCTTGCATTGCTAGTGGCAGATCCTCTGTTAGAATTAGGTCTCATGATTTCCAGAGTCCTCGTTTGTTCTACTTCTTTCATTTATCAAAGTTTTCCTTAATTTCTTTGTTTTAAAGCTCTAAAGAGTTTGTGGATTTTAAATAAAATTAATGTGTGTATATAATGTTTACTGTGACTTGTTTGCTTTCTTAAGAATCTGGCCAACCTATATGTGGAAATGGAATGGTAGAACAAGGTGAGCAGTGTGATTGTGGCTATAGTGACCAGTGTAAAGATGAGTGCTGCTATGATGCAAACCAACCAGAGGGGAAAAAATGCAAACTGAAACCTGGAAAAGAGTGCAGGTACCTTGCTAATTCCAGTAATGTTAATAATGTTTCTGTTAAGTAACCTAAAAGTAGTTATAACAAATTTAAAACTGAAATTAAGAGATGCATGGGGTTTTGAAACTTTGTCTTTATTTATTGCTATTTCATTTATTTTTCTGAAATAGTATTGGTTAGTGCCCTGTTTTGGGCAGATTGAACTATTTGTAATTGTATTTCGTGTGGTGGATGTTTATAAGAATATATAAAAGATGCTCAAAAAATGTTACTTAGTTACTGACTTTAAAAATATGACCATCTTTCATATTTTTAGAATGTTTAAATATTTAGGTAATCTGAAGTCCATACACTTTTATAATGGTGTCACATAATTATTTCACTTATCAAATTATACTTCAGTAGTGATAGGTATAAGCAATCAAATATTGTTGGTACAATATTTTAATGGCTGGTCTGTATATCCTAGTTTGGTTTTAGTGTATAAATGTGATTAAAACTGATTATTTGACTGATGGATGATATAACTGAAAAAACACTGATAAATTCCCTAACATTAAATCCACTTTTCCAATATAACTTTTCTTATTCTATTCACTAAAGGCAAATATAGTAAGAATGAGGAGTATTGTATGCTTTGATATTAAAACAAAACAATCATTTTTCTGCATTTATTAAATGTTTAAATTTAGTATCTCCTTATTCTAATTTTTTATTGATAAATGTATATATAATTGTATATATTTATGGAATACACATGATAATTTGATGCATGCATACACAATGTCTATTGATCGAATCAGGGTAATTTTCTTGTATTCTTGTCTAGTTTTGGTATTAGGATAATACTGGCCTCATAGAATGAGTTTGGAAGAATTCCTTCCTCTTCAGTTTTCCAGAAAAGTTTGAGATAAATTGGTATTAGTTCTTTAAATGTTTGGTAAAATTTAGCAGTGAAGACTTTTAGTTACTGATTCAGTTACTTTACTTTTAATTGGTCTGTTCAGATTTTCTATTTGTTCTTGGCTCAATTTTAGTAAGTTGTATGTCTCCAGGAATTTATCCACATCTGTTAGGTTTTCCAATTTGTTGGCATATAGTCGTTCGTAGTAGTGTTTGATGATCTGTTGTATTTCTGTGGTGTAAGTTACTGTATCTTCTTTTTTGTTTCTGATTTTATTTGGGTAGTTGTTTTTAGTTAGCTGATGGTTTGTAAGTTTTATTGTTTCACAACCCCACAACTTTTTGTTTAGCTGATCCTTTGTATTTTTTAATTTTAGTCTGAATTTCATTTTTAAATTAAGTAATTAGTTAATAAATTTATTAATAAATTACACACAACCTCATAGCAACCTCAAAATCCTGGGCTCAAGCAATAACTCCTGCCTTAGCCTCCTGAGTAGCTAGGACTAGCTGGGACTACAGGCACCTGCCATTATGCCTGGCAGGTTTTTTTCTATTTTTAGTAGAGATAGGGGTCTCACTCTTGATCAGGGTGGTCTCAGACTCCTGAGTTCAGGAGATTCTCCCACCTTGGCCTCACAGAATGCTGGGATTACAATCATGACCCACTATGTCTGACCAAGAATTTCATTTATTTTTACTATGACCTTTATTATTTCTTCCTTTCTATGAATTTTGGATTTGGTTTGTTTGTGCTTTTCTGGTTCCTTTAGTGGCATTGTTAGGTTGTTTATCTTTCTGCTTTTTTTGATGTTGACTTTTATTGCTATAAACTTAACTCTTAATACTGTTTTTTCTGTATCACATAGGTTTTGGTATGTTGTGTTTCTATTTTCATGTTTCAAGGAGTTTTTAAATTTCTTTCATAATTTCTTCATTTATGTTTGGTTATTCAGGAGCATGTTGCTTCATTATTGTGTATTTGTACAGTTTTGAAAAGTGTCCTTTGTTACTGATTTTGAGTTAAAGAAGATATTTGATAAGGTTTTTAGTTCTTTTAAATTTGTTGAGTCTTGTTTCATGGCCTAATAGGTGGTCTGTCCTGGAGAATGTTCATGTACTGATTAAAAGAATGTGTATTCTGCAGCTATTAAATGTTCTGTAATGTCTGTTATATTTGGTCTAAAGTGCAATTGTAATCATTTGTCTTTGTTCAGCATTTTGTGTAGATAATCTGTCCAATGTTGAGAGTGGGATATTGAAATTCTCAACTGTTATTGGATTGAAGTCTGTCTCTTCTTTAGATCTAAGAATATTTTCTTTATAAATCTGGGTGCTCCAATATTGGGTACCTACAGATTTAGAATCTTTACAATCTCTTGCTGTCTTGATTTCCTTATCCTTATACAATGACTTTCTGTGTCTCTTTTCAGTTTTTTACTTAAAGTCTGCTTTATCTGAGTATAGCTACTCCTGCTTGCTTTTGTTTTCTGTTTCTGTTGTATATCTTTCTCCATTCATTTATTTTTAGTCTGTATGTGTCTTTACAGTTGAAGTGAGTTTCTTGCAGGCAGCATATAATTTGATCATACATATTTCTTAATCCATTCAGCAAATCTACATCTTTTAAGTGGGAAATTTAAGGATTTCATAAGGGTTGATAAGTGAGGACTTTCTCTTGTTTGTTAATTGTTTTCTTGTTTTGTATATGCTCTATTCCTTTCTTCTTTTACTGTTTATCATGCAGTTTGATAGTTTATTGTAGTAGTAAATTTGATTCTATTCATTTTCTCATTTATGTATCTGTCCTACCATTTATCTTTATACTTCTGTCTGTTTCCTTCTTTTGCTTCCAAATGCTGGACTCCTTTGAACATTTCTTGTAGGGCCAGTCTAGTGGTGACAAATTCCCTCAGTTTTTGTTTGTGTGGGAAAGACTTTATATCTTCTTCATTTCTGAAGGACAGTTTTGCTAGGTATAACATTCTTGGTATTCTTTCAGCATTTTGACCATATAATTCCATTCTCTCCTGGTCTCTCCTGATTTCTGCTGAGAAATTTGGTAGTCTAATGGAGAGTCCCTTAGATGTGGCTTGATACTTTTGTTTTTTTTAGAATTACTCTTTGTCCTTAACTTTTGGCAGTTTGATAATAACGTGTCTTGGGTAGGACCTTTTTGAGTTGAATATATTGGAGTATTTTTGAGCTTTGTGGATAGGAATGTTTATATTCTCTCCCTAGACTTGGGAAATTTTCAGTTATTTCATTAAATATGTTTTCTATGCCTCTTTTTCTTTTGAAACTTCTTTCATATGAAAATGTGTTCATTTAATTGTGTCCCATAACTCTTACAGCCTTTTTTCTACTTTTTTTCATTATTTTTTTCTTTGACTTGGTATTGTCTTTTTTTTTTTTTTTTGAGATGGAGCCTCAAGCTATCCCCCTGGGTAGAGTGCCATGGCATCACAGCTCATAGCAACCTCCAACGCCTGGGCTCAAGCGAGTCTCCTGCCTCTGCCTCCCAAGTAGCTAGGACCACAGGCGCCTGCCA